>JANHJO010003685.1:85899-97701 GCA_032468235.1 Pseudoxyrhopus heterurus | reverse complement strand
ATATTTTAAGTTTAAAAAATTTGGCTCTCAAAAGAAATTTCAATCGCTGTTTTGTTAATACTTGGCTCAGTTGACTAATAAGTTTGCCCACCCCTGCTCTAAGTCAATACCCTTTGACTTTTTGACTGTTCAGAAAAAGAACTATAAAGTACTATTTAACCCTATCCCAAAACTGTCAGACTGTGACAACTTCCAACAATTAGCAACCATCTTATCTTGATTAAGTTCCATATTTGTCTGATTGCTTCATCTAACTGCAAATTAATGGCAAACACCAAGGCTCTCCAGTTTCTTTATCCTCAAACATTAAAGTCCTTCTAAATTATCTCATTCTAGTGGTTTCATATGGATGCTAAAATAGCACAGTATTCCTAAACTCAACCCACAAGATCTTTTTATTGGCAGAAAATGATGCTGTGTGTGTCTTCCAGCTAAGAATTCTTGTGGAACCTCAACTGTGCGGAAGGGATGCCTCCCTAGAACTTTTGTACATAAGGATTTCATTTGTTAATTTGTTTTTAGTAGACAGAGGATATTAGCAGCACAAAGGGGAGCCTTATTTAAACCAATTAGGTATTTTAGCATTCATATGGAATATTTGGCTGGGGGGGGAAGCCTTTTTAGATTTTTAATGTTCAACATGAGTGCTAGAAAACTTGTAGACATCAATAGTATTAGCTAAAGAGATTTCCATATTACCACTGGGATTAATATTACCCTGATCAATATTATTTAAATGTGATTTTTAGTCCTGTGAATTTTCTGGCCACTTGCAGTTATGCTTTTTGTGTGTGTTGCTGGTCAAACTATCATCTTGTTCTTTTCTACTTTCCTCTTTTCAATTATTTTTATTATTTATATTTAATTGTTTTTATATTGTGACCTGCCCAGAGTAATATGGAATGAATAGAACCTAATTTTATTAAAATTAAATTTTAAATTAAATTAAATGAGGTGATTACTGAAAATTCCCAATTCCAAATACTGATGTTTCCCTTCAGCCATGATTAATGTGGAAAAGGTATGCAAGATCCTTTACAATTACAAGTAATCCTACAATCACTCATTTAGCAACCATTTGAAGTTACAACATTCTGAAAAAAGTGACTTACAACCAATCCTCACACTTATGACTGTTTCAGTCTCCCCACAGTCACATCCAGGCACTTGTCAACCACCACGTATTTATGATGGTTGCAATGTCCCAAGGTCATGTGATTGCCATTTATTTATTTATTTTATTTAGAAAATATATATTGCCATTTACTAGTTCATGGCAATTCAAGGAGGCTTACAAGGACATAAAAGCACAATATAAAAGAAATAAAAATAAAAATAATAAAATAATAACCTCCCACCCACCCCCATTGCGGCTACAACACACATTCATATAAGCCATTTAATGGGCTCCACCCCACTCTGGGTTTTCCGGACAGAACCACATCTTCAGGGCCTTCCGAAAGAGTGTTAGAGTGGAGGCCAGTTTGGTTTCTGCAGAGATGGTGTTCCAGAGACAACAGGGTACCACTATGGGGAAGGCCCTTCTTTTGGGTCCTGCCAGATGTATCTCTTTAGGAAATAGGACCATTTGCTAGTTTCCCAGCTGGCCTCTAAGAAACAAAATCAATGGGGAAATCCAGATTAGCTTAATGATTACATGATTCACTTAACAACTGCAATGAGTCTCTTACAATCATGGCCAAAAAAAATTAACAATCACCTTGTCTAGCAATGGAAATTCTGGTCATAAGTTGAGGACTACCTGGTAAGAAATATATACTTGGAACAAACAAACAAAAAATCGCACCCACTTTCTACAAAGTTTTTCCCCCTCATACTTCTATGAAATCTATTTGGGACAAATTAATGTCTAAATTGTGCCTCAGTCATTATCACTATGAAGAAGACCTCTTGCTGAAGCTGCAGTCATTAAAATCAGCAGCAAGTAATTGCCTTTCTTTCTTCCTTCAACCCTGCACTGCAAGATTTTTAATAAATAGCTCTACTTCAATTTTTTAGAATCTAGTATTGTAGAGCTCACCAGTGGGAAGGTGAAGGAGGGCAAACTGCCAAGCCGTTCTAGGCATTTCAAAATCAATATCCCTTCATAGTAAAGGTTTATCTCCCTTGGGATGGGGGGAGGGGGGAACACAACCCCTTCCTTTAAAAACTAAGTGTCAAAGCTGTGACTTTTTCATTCGGTGATGACTCACTTAATGGCAAATTTTATAATAACAGTGTTTTAAAGCAGATACCAAAAGAAACCTCGCTTTAAATGGAGACATGTAGCATCACAACTAAATCAAGCTGCCAAAGCAACACACCAGATTGCTACTTTTGTTGTAATTTTTTTTCCATCTTGAACACTTCTTGAAATTGTTGTCATACTTGGCTTCTTGTGCAGTGTCTCATAAATGTGTTAGATTGGGATTGGGCAGATATAACCCTGCTTCAGAATGAAGACAATGAGCAAAAAGGAGGCTACAGTCTGTTGTAGCTGTTCATTGAATATCAATAAAATACTTTTTTTCTTTTGAATTTTGCAACTATGATAGTGTTAACAAATTGTGAAAACATTCCTTGGAACAAAAAGGGTGCTTAATGGTTAGAGTTGAGCTGTTTTTCTAAAGAAATTGTCCCAGTTCATGCTTCTTTGATACAGGTTGCAGTGCTGTTCATCTTTGCAGAGTCTAGGGTTTAAAATGAAATGCTTAACAGTAATAAGACTGTGTGTGTTGCATTATTTTTAAATCTATAGTTTGAGGCATAAATGAAGTAGACAGATTTGGGTGAAAACATCCAAAATGATCCACCTATAGTTTAGAGCAAAGATGAGAGAATTTTTAACCAGCTTCTGTCCTAGTTTTCTTATTTGCTTTACTCCATCTCTATTACTTTACATAATTCTGTTTTTATTAAAATGTGTAGAGCAAACCACTTTCTATGACAGGAGAGCAGATAAAATTTAGTGAATAAAACTCTATTAGTCCTGTTAATTTATATAAAATCTAAAAAATAGATTTAAACAAGATTTAATTATATTTTATAATGTCATAAAGATTATGTATTGAAATGTATCAATGGGCACAATATATTGTACTTGGTACTTCGATAAAATTTCCCACAAAAGTAATACTTATACAACTGCAAATATGACCTCCTGTTTGGAACTGATCACTGCCTAATGGTAAAGCTACAATAAGAATATGGTTTAAGCAACATTCTAAGCTAAAAAGATTATGCACGATGAATTTGCCAGTTTTGCTTTATCCTGACAATATACATGTAGCATACATTTTTTTAAAAGTTGCTATTGAGTCAGTGTTTGTCCTGCTTTATAATTTATGTGTTATTTTTAGCCTAAGAATCCTGAACAAGGACTTCATACCATGGCATTTTCAGGAAAACAAAAATATTTGCCAACAAATCGTTTTCTTACAACTTTAAATAAATTTGAATGTTTTCAATTGAGCGAAGCACAAGCAATTATATTTCACCAAGGAAAATAAAATCAGCCTATCGCAGAGTACATACACTGACACCAACTTTTATTTTCTCACAGAAATAGTAGAACAGTGACTGATTTAACCATGACTTTCTGAGTATTTTCATGTCATCCACATAGACCCCTCAAGCATGATGATGAAGTACAGACCAACATACTTATTTTCCTGAAATGTACATATATATATATATATATATATATATATATATATAAACAGTATATGATGTACTGTCTGCTGTCTAATCTCTCTCTTCCTTTCTCTTTCCATCTCTCCATTTCTCCCTCTCCCTCCTCATATCTACCTATCTATATTTGGTTAAGAGTGATTGTCCTGTGTGGTATACTGAGTTTGTATGTTTTTTATTTTCAGTCAGCTAATGGCTGTAGTTATGTTATGGATTTTTAGATGTTGAGTGAGCTGTGAAATATTTGGGGTTTCGGCTAATGCTTACACTGGATTATATTTTGAAACTGATGAATGGACTTTGGAGGGTGAGTTACAGAGTTCCACAAACTTGATTCATGATATAATACCATTTAATATTTTATATTAAAATGTATTACCTTTATGGAATTATATAATGGTATTAGTATGAGGTAAGCCTCATTTCTGTTAGCCTTTCAGAAAATTCTGAAAATGATGTTTGCGGGGCAGATATTAAGTAATTTTGGGAATCCCATATGGAAATACAATCATTGGATCTCTGTCTGTCTGTCTTATCTACCTATGTATCCCTCTTTCTCTTTCTCTTTCTCTCTCTCCCTCCCCCTCCCTCTCTGTCCCTCTCCCTCTCCCCTCCCTCTTTCTCTCTCTCATCTATCTGTCTATAATTTAACTATCATTTTCTATTTATTCTAGGAGAAATTTCTACGTCCACCCCATTTAATGTTGGCCCCTTTTTATCACGTTTTTCTACTATTGTTGTTAATTTTAATGGTTTAATTTTTATTCTTGAATATTTTTTATGATTTTATATTGTGCTTTTATGATATAAGCTACCCAGATTTGCTTGGGGATGGGCAGTATATACCTTTAATATAAATAAATAAATATGATTGCGAGTGCATTCATTTCCCAATAAAGTTTAGTAAAGGCATCACTTGTGTTTTTTGAGGAATCATTCTTGAAGACAAAGATTAATTTTCCCACATAAAATTATTTAAATATAAAAATTACTATTAGTAATATGCATTTTTGTTGTTTGTTTCCTTATTCAGTCACACACTCAAAATGACTCAGGCAGGATACAATTAAAAACTGAAAAAAATATACATATAAAAAAACTTCTGGCAATTCAATAGTCAAAACAGTTATATGGATGGACATTGCATGTCAACTGAATGCCTGGGGAATCAGGGGACAGGTCTTTAAAACCCTATGAAATGAAGCTTCGTGTGTTCCTATTACCTAAATGAATCTCCTCAAGTAAAAGCCTTTGTGATCTTTAAAATATATATTTTCATATATTTTAGGATTTTCTAAATTTGTAATATGCATTAAAAATACAAAATCCCAAGGGAAGAAATTGATAGTGGGATACAGTTACAAAAAACAGATGAAGTCAGTATTAGAAGGCATTGTTAGATTACAGGTTATGTAATGCTTTAAAAATATTAAGTAAAAGATTTCTTTCTAATGTTAATAAATCAAATATTGTAAGGTTTTCATTGCATACTTTCTTACCCCGGTTATAAGTCCCAAACATTTGGCAAGCCTATGATCAAATAAAAGAGGGAATATTAAATGTTTTTTAAAAAGTGTGGCAATAGAAAAAGTTTAGCTCTTTCAATATCTAGACTTTGAGAAAGGTAAATAGATATTTAATTCCTTGATTATTAAAATAAATAAGAAAAGCTCTGGGGAATTGGTCAAGTGCCATAAAGTAAATGTTCATAATTTCCCTAAAAGTGACTGGGATTATAAGATTATGCAGTTCTGAGCTGGAAGGTGGAAGAAGAAAGAGTTCAGGATAGCCACACCCTAGAACAGGGATGTCAAACTGGATTTCATTGAGGGCTACATCAGGGTTTGATCTTGAGGGGCCGGGGTGGGCATGGCCAATTTAACATCATTCGTGTCAGCGCCTGTAGTGGCCTGAGCATTCTGTCAGTGGAAACGGGCTCCTGAGCTCTGTTGTTTGGCTGCCTCCTGCAACTCTCTGCCAGTGAAAACAGAGCTTGGGAGGGTTGCAGGATGCTGTCACTGCCGAAAAATGGAGCTTGGGAGCCCATTTTTGCTGGCAGAGGCATGGTGGGTTTATCCTTCACTGTTTCCAGGGAGGCCCCGCGGGCCAGATCTAAGCACCCCGTGGGCCAGATCTGGCCCATGGGCCTTGAGTTTGACACCCCTGCCCTACAATGTTTGCAGATATATCTATCAAGTAAAATTTATATCTTTAGTTTGGCAAGATAATGCCCATTAGGTATAAGCAGATAAAGGATTTAATTCAATTGGGTATCATTGTCTGTTACTTGGGCATGGGTCTAATATAACCTCTTTTCTGACAAAGTTTTCTAGTTTTTGATGAGCTAAGACCTGTCTGATTTCAAGAAGAATAACTGCAAAAGAAGAACAGTAATAGCAGCATGCAAGCCTCTTACAATTTTTTGCTTACTCTGAAGTATTAGAGAATTCCATCCACCACCTGAAGGACAAATTGTTCATAAAAAGGAGAAGCAGTTCTCAGTAAAATAGATTAAAGGCTCTAATGATTGTGCCATTAATTCTTTTAGAATTTAATCCTGCATTTTTATAAAAAGGACCATCTTCACTATTCAATTATCTTTTAGAACTTGATTTATGAAATAATCCCATCAGCCTTGCTATTTGCATAGGTAGTTGTCATGGTACATGAAATGGGTGACAGGCCTGCTATTAAGAAATAAATGTATACTATTTGAACTTCAGTACAGTTTATATTCCACTTCATTAATAAACATGCTAGGCTAGGGAATATACGACTGTGTGTATATGTGTGAATCATTCTCTTACTCCTCCCTGTCTCCCTCTCCTCCCTCTCTCTCTCTCTTTGTCTATGTGTTTGTGTGCGTGTGTATGTGTTTGTCTTTTTCCTTGAGAAGGACTTCAGAAATGATATACAATCTAAATAGCTTTTTAGAGAAATATTAAATGAAAAGCAGAATAAAAATAAAAACATAAGGTTACAAACTACTTTTAAATCAAAGCCTAATTTATAGCTTCTTAAAATCTAAATAAAGATGCTACCTACCTAACTCCGATCTGATGGTCGGAACCTCCCAAAGAAGACTTTGCCTTGTTGAGAGTGACACCGATTTTGAATGTCATTAGAGCCCAAAAGGTGCTTTTCAAAAGGCAACTGGACTTTCTTAGTTCTCTGAAGAAGCTTCTTGTATGAGAAGCAAAACATTTTTCAAGGAAAAAAAAGAAAAAAAGTCCAGTTACATTTTGAAAAGCACATTTGGGACAGCCATGACCTGGGTGATTGACAGTCTCCATAAATGGTTGTCAATAGGGTTTTTAATGAAGATATAAGGTAAAGAACAAATTTATTTTATTTATCCTACCTTTATTATTTTTTATAAATAACTTAAGGTGGCAAACATATGTTATACTCTTTCCTCCTCCTGTTTTCCACAAAATAACAACCCTGTTAGGTGAATTGTTTCTACCCTGGGTGTGTTAACAACTAGGCCAAGCTGAATCGCAAAGAAAAGGACATCATCTACCAGATACTCTGTTTCCTACTGATTATGGACAGGAGAGAGGATCGTATAACCCATTGCTCCCCCAATCCACCAGCAGCCATCAGCAAGGAGGAGGAGGAATGGCGAGGGGTGGGTGTCTCAGCGAAATGACGAGGCTCAGAATCGGGAGCAGAACAGAGCCTCGACACTTATCTTGAAACTTCCTTGCAAAACGTAGCAGAATAACTTGCACTCCCTAACCCAGACTGCCAAATATCTGGCAGAATCTCTATATTAAGCTGTTAATCAATATGAACTAAATATTACACTCATATTAATGCTGAGAATTAACTGCAAAATTTGATGTAGTGAATTTATGCTTTAATACAAATGAATCATATTTTTGTTACTATCACTGATACAGTTTGAGCTTAAGTTTATATTTAAATAATTTCAGCTGTAGGCTTCCTCCACAAAAGCTGTAGCTACCTGTCCATGTTCTTTGTTCCTCTAAAACCCTGAATGGTCATATGCTGGCAATTGTTATGCCACTTAAAAACAATATCAATATTTTCTGTTGATTTCTAGCTTTAAAATCCTGCTGGGCATCTGGCTACCTTTTTACACATTGATGACTTGTTTTCAGCATAATTCATTGCACAGAAATTAAGACTCCAGCATAAATAAATCCATTAGATAGTGTTATGCAGATGGCAATACATTTCTTCTGAACTGCCCTATCAACTTCAGTCTAGCCAGTAATCAGAATGTTTCATTTCTTCTCCTTTGCAATAATTTGTTTAAGTCTACATGTCTAAACTTAGATTTTAATAATTATTCCCTACTGCTAGAATGTTATGGAAACGTGAAAGCATCATATTGGAAAAGTTGCTCATTTATTAGTGTTTGAATGGGAAGAAATATAGATATTTTTGTGCAAATAAGATAGAAAGATGACTCAGGAAAAATGTCCGTACACATTAAAAGCTGAAAGAACTCTGTGCAGGATGCCATTATGACCATACTCGAGGGCACTCACAGAATTCAAAACAAATAATACAAATGACAGCATGATTCCAAAGCCATCCAAAGCCATTCCAAAGAATTCTAAAATAACAATTTTTTGAAATTGGGAAATTAAAGGCAGATTTCAAGAAAGATTTCTGTTTCATTGAACAGAATGAAGCGTTACAAAAATAATGCAACTGGAAAGGTAAATCTTTAATCTTGTGGCCCAATTTAAGACAGGACACTTCAGAATTTATCTATTTCTCACCAAGACTCTGCACATATTTATATAAAACTATATGAGTTCTCTTTTTTAAGTGAGGAGTTGGAAATTCATATTTTGTATAAAATAATGAAATTGCAAGGTTGGAAGGGACATTGGAAGTCATTCTGTCCAACCACTGAGTGGTGAAGCATTAAAGTCTTGAAGTTTGAAGCTGTACAGGAAGAACAGATAATTTTCTGGCTAGCTTGGAATCCTTCAGAACTCTAAGCTCATTACTGGCAATTTCTAGACTTCTGCCTTGGTGCCTTTCCAGGGAAAATGGATTATTTAGCTTGAGCAATATGATGGCATAACATAGAAAACATAAAGTACACATATGTGGAAAGCTACCTCAGCTTCCTGCCAATCGTATCTTGAATATAAGTCACATATCTTTATACTTTACCCCATTGATGCCAAGGTCATGTGGACATGTGTAATTTTGAAATTCAAAACAGATACATATTGTATATGTTACATAAATAAATATTATGTGAAGAAGTGGGGAGATGAAATTATGGGATAGGACCTATTAAATAATAAAGGGGGAAAGAAAAGAGAGAATGGGGACCAGGTTTTGATTTACATATCAAAACTATTAGGTTTGTTCACTATATGTGAACTTGCTTGCTCATTCAGCAGATCCAATTCCAGCTACCACCAAACCTGAGAGCACTGAAAATGAAATGGAGCAAATCATTTTTCAAGAGGAACCCTTGCTGGCCATATTCCTCTGTCTGCGGTTTAAGTGGTTGAAGAAAGACTGAAGAACTTATTACTTCTGACATTTCCAAATCTCTTAATAAGGATCTTGCTTTATTTCAGTTCCAGCTACAAAGTTCCAGTTCCTCATTTGTACAGATGAAATATTTGTTTTTGCAGGAAAGCAAGGGATAGTAGATTTTATTATAAATAGGCAATGGTTGTTGGCTGAATAAGATTTAATTTTCCACTTTATATTTGATCTGCAGTAAAGTATGCCAGTGTTTACCAGAAAGTTTTATTTTTCATGACAGAGCATATGGATATCTGTTGTTCTCTTTCTTAGCTCCAAAGATAAGTTTTGAGTTAGCAGACCATGAGAAAGGAAGAAATTAAGGAAAAAAATGCCTTTGATATCAATTCCATTACATGAATGAATGCTACTTATTCAATGTAAAAAATCTCAACCTTTAAACACTTATAGATGGAACACTATAGACATACAGTGTTAACATCCTTTTCAGCTTTTCTTTCAATTTTTAGATAAAAGAAATCTTGAAATTATAAAGTTGAACACAGATATGGAAAAGGAACAAGCTGCTTTTTATTTTATTTTTATCCCCAAGTCTTTCTTTTCTTTTTTTTTTTACTAAAAATTATCTCCTTTCTCCAGCTTCTATAAAGTTAACATATCATAGCAAACATAGATGGGATTTTATGCCAGAGGACTTTTGATATGCTGGCTCACTAGATAGGCCTATCTACAGTTTGCATTTTGTTGATATTATTCTGACATTTGGACTCATACATTTTGTTCCAGACAAAACAGGAGAGATGGAGGCTTGGGAAGCTAATAGAAATGGAAATCTCTGGAGGTTGCCATCTATTTGTACATTCTTGTAAAAATGTTATTCACACAGATCCACCAACTTAAGAAATACATAGTGAATTAAAATTAGTGGAGGATGAAATTACAGAAATCGGTTGATAATTTGCAATAAGTCTGTTTCACAAAATTACCTTTCTTATTTTTCCCAAATGCATAGCCCAAGGATAAATATTTTAGACAAAAATTTGGCAACCAACTATGATAGATACCATCTCTTTACACAATTATCATTTTAATTAAGCAACAGTGAGTACCAGTAAGTTAAAATCAGTTCTCTGAGATTAAGCAGATCCCTGATTAAGCATGCCCCGATTAAGTTGAGTGCACAGAATAAGTGTTTTATTATTATGTGCCAGTGGATGTTTTGAATTGCTCAATTAAACAATTCCTAATCCTCTCCCCAGAAGGATTAAAAAACATCCCTGAGTGAATATGAGGAAAAGATTATTGCTGCACAATGCCACTTACTTTCAGTGAAAGGGACATTGAAATTGTTAGTTAACCAAGATATGCACCTCTGGATAATTTTTTATACCCAGCTGCAATAGCAAGTAAATCAAAGCTTGGAGTATAAAAATGTTAAATGTGCAAACCTCTTTGAAATAATTTTTGGAAAAGAAAGGAATAAAAGTGTATTGAAGGTAGATAATCTCCACTGTTTTTTTTAATGTTAAGCATTTATTTGAATGTCAATACTGCACTTCTTGACATTTTTTTCATGCTCATTTATGTTTTATCATAATATTTTATTCTGTTTGCTTTACTGATACTGATTATCTTTATTAATCACAGCCAGAGCATTTGAAAGAGCCAATTTTCCTCTATATTACAAAGCTGAGACTAAATGGGTAAAAAATAATAATGAAATAAAACTGCTGAATGAGGAAAATAGATTTTCTCAACTGCAGCACTGATTATACACATAGTTTCATCAAACAGCAAGGGATGTAATGACCTCTCGGCTATCTGCTCTTATAAAAAATAGAAATATTCCCTTTCATCTCCAATGGAGCATTTTAAAGTGAATTAACATAAAACAAAGGCGGAAAAGGAAAATATTTTGCAGTAAGGAAAATACTGGTCCTACATAATTTAATGTTGCTACTTTCTACAATTAAATGCTGAAATTATTGACCATGTCATTGCATGGTTCATATACACAGCACTTTTAGAATCCTAGTCTTATACAGATAAGTGCCAAAAATAATAATACAAGAATTAAATCACTGGGGAGCTCCCATTAAATCAACAGAGAGTTCTTATGTAGTTATCTTAGTGTTCAAATACCTGTCTTTTCTATTTGGGACATAAAATCATAAAATGTCATTAATAACCTAATTACATAAAATAAAATGACTGAATGAAATCCCATTACTGTTATAACTAATAATATAACATTCAACAACTTAAAAATATAAGTCTAAGGAAATAAATTACTTATTTAAATCAATAGGCCACAAAGTTATTGCAAACTTTCTTGGATCACTGAAAATCTTCATTAAGCAAACCTGAGAAGAGCAAGTATCAGAAAAGATAACATAAGACAGATACCTTATATATAAAAGATAAAACAGGAAAGGAGGAAGGATTAAATGAACATTTAAAGTATCCACATCCTCTTAGAATTAAACTGATTCTTAGAAATACAAGAATTTAATGGACATAGTACCTGAGATAAAAGAAATAATGATATAAAGAAATATATACCGTATATACTCGAGTATAAGCCGACCCGAGTATAAGCCGAGGTCCTAATTTTACCCAGGA
>JANHJO010003685.1:41027-53042 GCA_032468235.1 Pseudoxyrhopus heterurus | reverse complement strand
TCTATTCTGCATTCTATTCTGTGCTATTCTATTCTATTCTATTCTATTCTGCATTCTATTCTATTCTGCATTCTATTTTGTGCTATTCTATTCTATTCTGCATTCTATTCTATTCTGCATTCTATTCTATTCTGCATTCTATTCTATTCTGATTCTGATTGTTACAATTTGCCATCATCCGGTTGGTGGTCTACGTTTCTCACTTGTGGCACACGGATGAGGCAGACAGAAGAGAACCAGCATGCTTTCCATCGATCCACACGTCTCTGCTGCGTTGCTTGGTGACAAGAGCCAGCTTGTGCCCTAGCTTGCAAGCCAAGTTCCCCAACGGCCCTCGTTGTTAACCAAATCTTTGGTTCGCATTTTTGGGAATCGCAGCTCCTAACCCCTGTGGCACGTTTTTTTCCTCCCGTTTTCGGATCCCTGGCCTCCCTTAAATAATCACCCTGTTACAGCTCTGCTTTCTGCAAATAAAAAATTTAAAAAGGCTGAATTGGCAATTTTGATTTCTGGAACTAAAGGAGAGCAACGTATCAAGAGTTCTCCCTGTAGAATAACTGTAGCTCGGGAGCGTGTTAAATTGTGGGGGGGAGGGAGAGGAAGAGGGAGATTAAATAAAAAGGAAGAGCTGGAGAGAAAGGTCAGGAGCGAGATGGACAGGCGTGCTTGGGAAACATGGAATAGAAACCAAGCCAAAAAATACAGCCCGCGCTGCATAAATAACTCATTTCCCTGTTAGCAGAACGGAGTGCTACACCGAAGGAAAAGAGAGAGATTGCTCGGCGCTGAAATACAAACTAACACGACCTGGGAGGCAACAGGACAACAGAGTCTACAAAGAGCGGCCTGAATTGAAGAGGAAAGGCTGGACAGACAGACGGACACATGGTGAATCATGGTGTTGGAAGGGCCCTCGGAGGTCTTCCAGTCTGACCCCCTTATACCAATCCCTTATTCCAGTCCCTTAAATACTGGAAGACAATTATTATGACCCCCCAATCCTTCTCTCTCTCTTCTTCTTCTCTCTCTCTCTCTCTCTCTCTCACTCTTCTCTCTCTTCCACTTTCTCTCTCTCTCCTGGTCTTTCTTTTCCTCGCTCTTTTTTCTCTCTTTCCCTCTTCCAGCCTTTCTCTCTTTTCTCTCTCTCTGTCTCTCTCTCTCTCTCTTTCCCTCTCTCCTAGTCTTTCTTCCTCACTCTTTTTCTCTCTCTTTCCCTCTTCCAGTCTTTCTCTCTCTCCCAATCGCTCTCTCTCTCTTTCTTTCTCTCTCTCTGTTGTGGTGACTGCTAGTACGCTTCCTCAAAGAAAAACAGTCTGCAGGTGGGAGAAAAGGAACACAGAATTATTGTTCAAAGCTGCAAAAATCCCTTTGCATTTCTCCTCAGCGGGAGTTTCAGTTCGCTTCTCTGGTTCCATCACAAACGGAAATTCTGTATTTTTTCTGTTTACTTTTACTTCTTTGTTTTTTTCCTTTTGTTTGTGTTCATGCTTTTAATCAATAAATTTTATTAAAAAAATTGAAAAAGTAGTTAAAATAACATCTAATTTGGACATATTTTATGACTTAATTTTGTTATAAAGTAAATTATTAATATAAAGATTGGCTTTATATTTGTGCATACCATTATACTGTATTTGGACAACTTTTCAGGGACAATCTTTTATAAATTGTTTACACTAAAATAGAATGTTTGGTTGGATTAAAAAGTGTGCTTAAAATCCATATTACATAAAATACATATATAGTAGAGCAGAGATTATATTGCTAATGTCTACTCATATTTTAATGCATCATTGCAATTAGAAATTGAGCATTTCAAAGTGTTCTTAGGAAAAGGGGGAATAAGGGTCTCATACACTGTTATTTCTTAGTTTTTAAAACATGTCATTTGAAAAATGTTATTCAATATGCATAGTATGTTGTTCCTTTAAAAATTAAATGAAACAGAGAATCCAGTTTTGATCAACAACTTCCTATTATCATTACTGAGCAGCACTGTGCAATCAGAGAACATTTTATGAAGATATATTACAGCTAAGTCAAGCACTGCTGTCACATAAGCACTTTAAGATACATTTTTTAAAAATAGTATCTGTTAATTATAAAAGGAAGTACTTAGAAGGAAGGAACTGGTGCTGACAGATGCTATTTCTGAAGCTATTTCTGAAGTTTTGCAATGACTTTGAGAGAGAACTAAGAAATTTCCTTAGTTTTCTCAAATCTACAAGCTGATAAAGAACCTGCAAATAAAGATGTAGTGTTTTATTTCTGAAATTATTTTTCTTTGGTGCTCATGCGTCAATACATTCTTTAATGCATTATGCACAAATCAAGCATATACATAACCAAATGGAAACAGTTTTGTAACTGTCATTTCAGTGAATCACACTCTTTGCAAGGTAGGAGTATAAAAGTAAAACGGGCCAATCCATTCTCAACTCAGCACATATCTACACTATGTTCACAAAATGTATTGATCATTTCATGCTGAAGATGTACTCAGCACATTTTCACAACTTACAAAGTTTAGTTACTATTGATCCTTTTGTCTGTTAGGATATGTCTGTCAAGGTTCCGACTAATGAGTCTAAGCAAATCAGAACTCTGAGGCTTTCGCTTTCCTCAAAGAATTCCTTTATTGGGCACATCATAGTGGCACACTTAGTGTAAAACCAACTTCGACTCTTTCCCATGGTTTCAGCATAGTTCAAACCAGCAACAACCCTTCCCCCCAAGTCTCACTTGTCAAGTTTGCCAATTATCTTGGTTGGCAGGTTTCTCAGACACTCCTCTTATCCTTCTTCTATCTCCTGGGAGATGACCTTGGTTCTCAGAGTAAAGCCTGTGTTGTGTCTAGTAGCACATTCCTTCTTTTCCCCTCTCCCATAGAGTGTGGCAATGGCGAACAGGAAAAATGGCTTCTGCCACGTTCAGTTTGATGTTAACAATGTCCATGGTAGTCTGATTGTCCTTTGATGTCACTGCTTCATATTAATATGCTCAAGGTTGGTAGTCTATATTGATAGTAGATTAATTTTTATTGATATTGTTCCTGAAGATAGGGCTATTTTAAATACAAAACAAATAAAATGCACTACTTAAATCTCATCATATAAAAAACAATTTCACATCAATAGCAGGTTCTTAAGGGAACTTCAGAATCCAAGAATATTTTATAGATACCATCACACTGCTTGGTCTGATAAACAGGTGATATGCTAGCAATAATCTTTCATGATGATCTTTGAAACGTATCACAAAAATAAGCGATAGTGCCGAAAGATCTTGGAGGAGCGCCTGACCACAGATGATGCCAATGCCAGTTGTCAATCAAAAATATTTATTTAACAATAAAACAGTTGAACTTACAAAACAGCTAATTGAGTTCTTAATGCAGGCATGTGCACTAAGTAGTGCACCATTATTTTGAATAATGCTCCCATCTCATTGGTAGATTCATATCATAGCCATGGCCAGAATAAGTCAGTAGAATTTTCTCTGACAAAATGCATAAATAATAACAGATATTTGAATAATTAACATTCTAAGTTTTAACAAGTTCCATAAAAAGACTTATGAAGTATAGCTGTATAAATACTAAGACATTGGAAGTGAGCCTGTTGTGTCCAAAATTTTGGAATCTCTATTCTCCTTGGCTGATGGCAAATCATCATAGGGCTTACAATCCAAAAATATCAGGAGAGAGAGCGGGAGGGGGGAGGGAAGGTGTGTAAGGATTTTTTTCTGGTTTTCTTGCATATGGATGTAGTAAACAATGCACATTATATTAAAACTGGAAAATTGACAAAGTGAGAAAAATTAATTCTAACATATTTGTTCACTTTTCCCCCAAATACTTTGAATACATTATATTAAATTTAGGAAATATTTCTTGACCTTGAATTTCCAAAACAGACATAATGAAAAAGCTGCTACTATCTAATTTTATGTTAGCTGAAATATCCCAAAGGTGCTTTTTCGAAAGGCAACTGGACTTTCTTGTTTTTCTTTGAAGATGTTTCACTTCTTATCCAAGAAGCATCTTCAGCTCTGCCTGGATGATAGAGAATCGAAGGTTTTATACTCCTTGCAGACAGCTGGTCATTTGCATTCTTTTAGAGAGTCATTGAGGCCATCTGGAGGTTTATCTGTGTCATCAGAGTCACCTGAGTAATGCAAATGGGTGGGGAATTGTTCTTGGAATTGTTGAAAGGACTGTGATGATGTCGGATCCATTCCCCTCTGTTGAGAGAGGGCTGTTAGATTTTGACATAGATGGCCTCTTTTAAACCAAACCTCTGTCCAAAATGTGGACTTTGCTGTCTTCAAAAGAGTTGCCTTTGTCTTTAACTGCAGATGGGCTGCTGAATTTTTCCCTGATGGGTTTGTTCAATTGCCTCTTGATACTCTTGGGACAACTATGACCTTGATGACTGAGAATATCCATAGACAGTTAATTGAAATGAAATAAAAACAAGCTTTTTCCATAAAATAATGGTTATATTAACATTGTTAGGTAGAGAAACATAATTCTGTAAAGGGATTATGAAAACCTTAACCAGGCATAACACAAAGCATATGGAGTGAAGGATGAAAACTGAAAAGAATTACAGTATGTAAGGGAGAAGATGGAAACTGCATCATTAAAAAAGAGCTTTGGTTTATAGATCAGTGCCAGTTCATGTACCTGCCTCTTTATAGCATTGGATTCTCTCTCCAAAGCCCTATCCTGGGTTTTCTTTTGTGAATGAAATTGAACTGTGACATTACTCAAAAAAAGAGCTAGCCTTATCTTGAAGCTTCAAAGCAGATCCAACAAAAACACCTTGCAACCCATATAGACTCTAGATAGAAACACTTTTGAACAATTTTAATAGCTTTCTGAGATCTTGAGTGCTTGTTTTCTACAAACTGTCAAGTTCATGACTTTAACTGTATTCAACATTATGTGCAATAAGTAATTCTTTTAAAATGCCGTCAACTTTTATTCTTAGTGATTCCACAGGGTGGTTGATTGTAAATAATAACTGTATAACAGAGGAACACTGAAGAGAAGAGTCAACAAGGCAGAGAAGGGAATAAAGATAAAGAAAGAAAAAGATAAATCTGAGCCATTTGATTACTCATTTTCATTAAGAAGTTAATTTGGAAAAGGATAAACTTCTATCAGTTTATTTTTAGCCTAAAAGTCATAATTTTTCTATCCTTATCAGTCACATAATACCTCTACTGTTGAAAGAGTTCCATATTAAGTCATTCATTCATTCGTTCATTTATTCACACAGCCCTGGTACCATTATTGGTTTAATTTTTCACATACAATAGTGTAGAAGTAGAAACATCAAAATAATAATGTTTCTTTTTTAAAAGCATGTCTAGTTTAATTGTATACTTGTATAAGGAAAAATAGTTCTGAGGCTCCAATATTCCAATAGAGGTTAAAACAAATTCTTTCATAGATCCTGTTGGAAAAGAATTTGGATGAAAGTAAGGAAAATTATTTACTTTCCTAAATATATGGTTTTGGCTACATGATCTATTCCAGTTTTCTTTAACATTCTAAAATTCTTCTCAATTTAGAATAATGTCAGGTTTTTTGCACAGTGGGCTTTTCTTCCCTGGAGCCTTCTGTCTTGACCGAATGATCACAATCATGTCAAAACACAATTTTAAGATATGCAAGGAAATAAAATTTCCCACAAAAATTCAGCGCTCTCATATGCATGCAAGGTTTTTAAACTGTTCAAATATAACCACGAAATATTCCTCAATCCCTTGTACATCTTAGAAAAAGTAACCCTTGGTTATCACCTTGAATATGGTCTGGTTATAAAAGCCTTGATTATTCAGTTCAGATGTCAGTCCTGAGAAGCAGACAGGTGAATAAAGAGAACTTACAACTGACTTCTTAATTCTTTTTAGCAGATTTTTTTTATATTTACATTATAGTTATAATAAATTGACAATATTATAAATAAAATATATGTAACATTATATTCATCTTACAAACTCATTATATTTCTAAACAGAGAATCATGAGAGGAAAATAAAAATAGAATATAGAATATAGAAATCCAGACTTTTGCAATATCCATGCATTATGTCAAGTCTTCTACCACATCTCATTTTTGGTCAGATATCAACAAATCTATAATTAGCATATTGATGATAATTATACAGTGGAGTCCCTTCATGTGAATATTGAATAAAATAGGTGAGAGGATCAATTGATGGGCCCTCCATACTAACTCTGAGTATTCAATCTGTCTCCCTCTGTCATTAGTTGGGACAACCTAACTATCCAAATAATGCCTAGTTTGAGCCAAACCACTTCCTCAACACAGAAATGCCAGATTGGAGACTGAACAATAATAATCTAAGTTAGCTGGATTCAAAGATGAAGAGGGATCACCCTCCGATCATTTTCAAGGATGCTGGTATTGAACACTTCCTCAAAGATACAAAATTTCCAGAATCTTATTGTGTCCTTTCTAGTCAACTGTGCTACAACAGAAAAGCAAAGGTATATCTTATAGCTAGCTTCATATCACAGAGGAACTTTAGAAAGTCAAATTCTGAGGCACACTCCCAAATACCATAGAACAACATACCCAACTTTTCCCCCTTAAATATCTTACTGGCCTTGGGTACATTTATGTTTGTTTTTAAAAATAATAGTATGCATTCCTCACTCAAATTGAAATGGATATAGATGGGCTGTATCTTTTTCAGAACCTGGCAAGTCTATGCTAATTTAGTTCTTGGGCAAAGCAAGTCCTTGGTCTATCTTATCCTGCATGGTAGCTTTGTATCCACCCTGCAAAGGCAAATCTGGTAGATTATACTCTGTCAATATCAGCTTTACTTAGTTTAGACATTGATAAAAAAAAAATGTTGGTAGAACTCAGAAGGTTAGCAGTTAAGTATTTAGACACCCAGGGCCAAATTATCCCATCTCTGTTGTAGCAGAATTGCTTCAGACTAGTTTTAATAAAAAATCACAGATACTGTGCACAGGAGACTTTTTGCCCCTGAACTGAATTGACATACAATCAATCTGGGAAACAATTGGAAAATATTGCAATGTCTTATATGAAAAGTATTTTCGTGTATTTTCAAATGTGGAGATTGACTCTGTATTTATCTTCCATTAAAATATCTGCTCTATACACAATTGCAATTAAAAGGTATAATCCCAGTTATTACAAGTTTAATTTCCCTCATGATAGGAAGACCACTGCTTTCCTTTTAAATGAACAATTTTAAAGTGTACCAATGGTGATGGCAACATGTTTCCAGCTTTTATGTAATTTATAGTTATGGATTTTTAAACTATCACATGTGTCTTAATACTTGTTGGTTTGGTCTCAGACAGTAAATTAATATACAATACACAAAGGAGCCTGCCAACTTCCTCAGGCATCACAAGCTTGAAAGAGTCCCAGATGACCTCATAAGACAGAACCTCACAAGACAGGACTTCCAATGTGGTCTGACTGACATTTAAGATTCAAGTGGAGCACAATGTTCCAGATTTTGTATGGGATATGTCTAGGACCAGGTTCCAGTTTAGATTATATGAAAAAAAAGTTAGATTTTCTGAAATCTTTCTTTATGACAACCATATATGTGTTCATTGCAGTGCTGATATTGAAGACAAATGTTCATAGGATGAGGACCAGGCAATTAATTTTATTTAAATGGCTAAAAATCAGCCTAGCTTCATCCAGACTGATTTCACTAGAGATAAGGTTAAATCCAGATGGTGCACCCATGTAATAAATAAAGTGCAGCATATCAGATTTTCCTTTGTGTTTCTACTAATTTTAGGTTTGGATAAGGCCAAGGTATTAATTAGATGACAGACTGGAGATATGAACTACAAGATGAGGTGAGCCATATCATAAAGTTTCACCAATCACCCAGGGAAATAGAGAGGCTTTTATCCACATTCTCTTACTTACTCAATTTTGGCTTTTACCAGAACTTGTTTTAATGGTCTCTTGTCAGCCATTTTGGGGAACAGAGTAAAGTAAAGTAAAGTAAAGTAAAGTAAAGTAAAGTAAAGTAAAGTAAAGTAAAGTAAAGTAAAGTAAAGTAAAGTATAAAGTAAAGTAAAAGTAAAAGCAAAGTCTAAAGTAAAAATAAGGTGTAAAGTTAAAGTAAAATTAAAGTAAATCTACTATTGAAGAAGCAATACTAACATATATCAGCTGTGACTGAACACCTCAGAACATTACTGTTTCTTAGCTTTTGTCAACTTTATTTTTAAAGAGTTTTCAGGATATGCTGTTAGTATATCCATAAGGTCTCCTTTATGTAGACTGTTGAAAGTTTTAAAACACTTTAATTTTTACTATATTGGATCTCTGGTCAATGGCTATAGGAAGATTAAAGTTTAGGTGTTATCCCTGTCATTTCATGAGTTGAGATGCTGCCCAACCATTGTATAACTCAGAAAAAAAGTATGAATGATTTTGTTTCCAACATGCATAGCAAACTGCTTATATAGACCACCAGGAGGATCCTCTAGGATCCCAGCTTTCAAAAGCACCCAGCTCACCTAACTGGCAGGGTCTTTAAGGATGCATTAACAGTGGAGAGAATAGAATAGAATTACAGAATTGGAAGGGACCTTGGAAGTCTTCTAGTCCAACCCTCAGGACAAGGTCAGGCAGGAAACCCTATAACCGTGGTGTCAAACCTATGCCACGTGTGTCTGACGTGGCACGTAGAGCCCTCTCTGAGGGCACGGGAGCAGTCACACCACTGCACATGCACACACGCTACATGCCGTTTTGGGCGTGAAATTGGCCCTCCCACCCATATATCCTATACCTACCTTTGTGTCCTCTTCTGAAGCGCAGCTGATTCGCACTGCTGTGCAAATCAGCTGTTTTTTGGCTCTGGGGATCATGCACGCATGCGCAGAAGGTGGGGGAGATCATGCACACATGCGCAGGGAGTGGGGGGATTGTGCATGCATGTTGCGGGCATGTGCACACACGCGCGCTTTCAGCACCGGACGCCGAAAAGGTTTGACACCATTGCCCTATAACATTTCAGACAAATCTCTTCTTAAAAACTTCCAGTGTTGGAGCATTCACATTCTGGAGGCAGGTTGATCCACTGATTAATTTTTCTAACTGTCAGGAAATTTCTCCTTAGTTCTAGGTTGCTTCTCTCCTTGATTAGTTTCCATCCATTGCTTCTTGTCCTACCGTCAGGTGCTTTGGAGAATAGATTGACTCTTTTTTCTTTGTGGCAGCTCCTGGGATATCACAACACTAGGATATTAATCCTTTGTCATTCTTACACCATGATATTGATCTGAACTTGAATTCATACTGGTGCCCAGTGATCTTATATTATATCAGAATTGTTCCATATTACTTTTCATTTCATATTCTGTGTTTCCTCAGGAATCAAGGAACACTACTGGATCAGTATCTTTTGGCAATGCTATCCAGAATCCTGCCCACTTTTCTATTCCAGAGTTCCTTGAAGAATTGTCTTGCTATTTGATTGCTATAAAGTCTCACTGGTGGAAACAAGTTAGATCTTTAATAATCAAGAGTTGTTCATAATTTTACTCTTAAGCTAAATACTTATTTATCAGATTTGGTTTCTGCTAACTATCAAAGTTATTTCTATATTTCTTATCAAAGCGTACCTAACATATATGACTTCCATCCATTTTTTTTGCATGCTTACATGTAAGTATGTTGAACTGTTTTAATAGCATTTACACTAGATAAATATTAGTTTCTTTAGTAACTATTTGAAGTTATGATACTTCTAAAAGAAATGACTTACAAGTAGTCCTCACACAACCATCACAATGGTTTTGCAATCAAGGGATCAAAATTCAGGGACTTGACAAACGGCATGTTTTTACAATGGTTGAAAATCTTGTGATCATTATTTACAACCTTCCCAGGAAGCTTCTGACAAGCAAAGCCAATGAAGAAAGCCAGATTCACTTAAGGACTATGTGATTTGCTTAACTATTGCGGCAAAAAAAAATATAAAATCAGGCACAACTCACTTAATGACTGCATCACTTAGCAACAGATCCCAATTGTGGTCATAAGCCAAGGACTAACAATATTTTATATTGCAAACTTCGTGGTAAAAATTCTACCAGGAGGGTTTTTTAAAGTCATTTACTCAGTATCTATTGTACAATTATTCATTTAGTGACCACACTTGGGAGTGACAACTCATTTGTTAAGTAAAGTGATTCCTAAGTAAAAACATGAGTGTGCTTATGATCTTATTTCAGCCTTAATATGCTTTACAGATCTACAAAGGTCATAAACATGAAGATTGTTCATAGAGTTACTTTTCCAGTACTGTTGCTGATGTGAATAGTTGCTAAACAATGCAATTGCTCAGTGAGGACTATCCATAGTAACTATACATTAGTTTGTACTTTTTTGTTTAATTCAGCAGACAGTAGTTTTATTCCTTTTCAGCAAAATAGCTTGGTTTAATTTCTTTGGATAGGGAATGCCCAATGGCCATGGCATTCGATGTGACAGCAGCTATGAGTTTGCTAAGTGGTAAAAACACACTCTAAAATGTAACTCTTCCAAACAAAATGAATGGCTCAATGAACACTGCTGCCTTTATCCTAAGGTTCACAAATCATGTGTTAATAATGTATTATATATATAAATGCTATTTATGAGAAATGCACCAGTAAAAGAATCTCCTTGTGTTTGGATTGTAAAACATGTTGCTAAAATCCTTCATACATTTATTCTGTATTCTTATGTGTCACTGCTTGTTCTACATATAATAAACCTTTATTTCAGTCAATAACCAATGATATAATAAACTTGCCTGCAGTATATATTGACTGTCTAGTCATGCTATCTGGCACTTTGAGTATAGAGAGGCAGATGCTCTATTATGCCACTGAAAACGCAGGACACATTTGTCTGTTGCATGATAAGACAGGAAAAATAGAGAGAAAAAATAATGGCCTTGTAGTATGCTAAGTATTCACAGCACAAGAAAAGATGAAATATATGCGCCTAGTGCAAAATGATTCCTTTGTTCTGCAGAGCGTTGATTACACTCAAAGTTGTTTGAGGCTCTGGGGAATATATTTCACGGACAGTAATCATTCCCATTCTGGAAGAAAGCTGTCCAACCATGAATAAATAAGTGAATATGTCTATGTCAGGAATATATATGCAAACCAACAAAACCTTTTGTTTTCCTTAGTAATGGTAAATGTGTACTAGAACTGAAAGACAATCAAGTACTTTGCATGTATGCTATGACAGCACAATATTGCCTGTGCAAGCAAACTTCTCTGGTGGTTTTAATGCCATTCAAATTAATCACAAAGAAGGAGGATTTTGAGAAAGAAGACAGATTTTGATATGCTTATAGAAAACCAAAATCAGTTATTGGGATGTATTTACAAACTGTAGCTGAATTATGACCCAGAGATGGAAGAAATGAAAAACTGCATGATAAAATGGATGCAAAATTTGAAAGAAGTAAGCACAGTGGATAAATGGAAATAATCATGGAGAAAAAAATCAATAAGTTCATTTCAAGTTGTAATTTAAGGGAAAATTGGTATAAAGTATTGTACAAATTGTATGTAACTCCATCAAGTCAGATGAAGCATCTAACAAAAACAGTTGGAAATACCATCTCAAGAAAAGGACTTTTTTTAGCACATGTGGTAGTTGTACAAAAAAATAAAACCAAAGAAATCAAAAGTTAAGAAATATACCAAATTCTTTTTAAAAGTTTTAAAAACAAATTTTGAATTGAAATTGCGGGTATTTTTATTGGACAACAACAGTTTAAAATGATAACCTAGTAAGATATACAGTATGTTGATAGCAGTAAAACCAGATCTTGCACAGTATTGGAAAAAATATACTTTGCTCATGATATCAGTTTCAAATACTAAAGAGCCTTGAATGGTGCAGCGGGCTAAACGCTGTACTTAAAGTAATTAAGTTTCAGCTCCCAGCTGCCTGCAAT
>JANHJO010003685.1:30699-40927 GCA_032468235.1 Pseudoxyrhopus heterurus | reverse complement strand
GAAGAAGGGGACGACAGAGAATGAGGTGGCTGGATGGAGTCACTGAAGCAGTCGGTGCAAGTTTAAATGGACTCTGGGGGATGGTAGAGGACAGGAAGGCCTGGAGGAACGTTGTCCATGTGGTCGCGATGGGTTGGACACAACTTCACAACTAACAACAATACAAGCCATTAAGTGTATTTAAAACTTGGAAAAAAGAATAATGCAGCATTGTCAAGAACTGATTAACAAAGCTGGATGTTTGTGTCCTTTATTAAAATGTGAACACAAGGTAATAAAGCCAGGAAAAAAAATCTTAATTTGGAAGTGATTGCTGAAAGCAAATTTCTGACATTACATATTTAAATTCCAGTCTTGAATCATGTGTTAGATTTTCAAATATGCAAAGAATTTTAACTTAACTTTTTCTTCTTTAATTATGTGATGGCATCCAATTATTTAGTAGCCTGTTTTTAGGCCAATTCTGTCTCTTTCATCTGTAGACCGTGTCTTATTGCTCATAAAGCATTAAGAAACTGATGAACAAAAGGTTCTGCTCAATTTATCTTTATTACTAAGCACATAAGCAAGAGATTCAGTGGACAAGACTCAATGGACTCAGTAAAATCCTTATACATTATGCCCTCCTCGCCACTCAAAGCCCCTTAAACTATTCAGAAGCATGCATGGAAATGACAATCCTATTTTTAAGAAAATATCCCTGTACTTTTAAGGCAAGTGTAGCTGAAACCTTTGAAGCATTTGTTAGCACACATTCATGCACTCCCCATTAGAGATTTACTATTTGAATAGTAAGATTTATACAGCAGACTTATACTTTTCTTTCTCCTTTAGTAGTGTTTTGTGCATATATATGCCTACATTTATTCAATGTTTAGACTACCTCCTTAATCAGCAAAAAGACAACAGATAAAAATACTGTAGTTCTGTAATGCCAAATATAAAAAAGAAACAAAGAAAAAGCGAAGTCCTAAGCTGTTAAAAAGGTGATGTATGCTGCAATGAAGTAAATTAAATTACTTGTAATTTGTTTGCAAAATGGTTTTGAATGAGCTCACATCTCTTGTTATGCTAGCACAGAAAAGGATCAATCATACAAGTTGCCAGACTTTAATTCTTATTTTGCCACTTGTTTCTAGAAGCAGCAGAATAGCCTTCCATTTCAAAGAATATATGAAATAATTTTACAGAATATATGTGATAGTTTTAAGGAAATATTTCTTATTATCAACAGGCTGCCACACTGCCACAGTAAGTGGAACATTCTGCTTCAGAGACTGAATGGTCATCGGTCAGAGATGCTTCAGTGGATCCAGAAGGGGTTTGTATCTGATCACTTCTAAAGTCCTTTTCAAATATATGATTCTATGATTCTAACACAAAGCTTTGTTCCTTCACAATATGATCTTCTCTACAGCAAAAGGATTATTATACAACATTGGGAAGACAAATTGACATCTGATATGAACCCGTGAGTTGCTGATAAGTGCTCTGAATTGGGCTTTTTTGATAGGAAAGCTAGGGAGAGGAATTTTTGAATGGTTTCAAACTGCCTTTTCTACTACATACATTCAAAATATTTCTTACCTTTTCAAAGTTTATGTGTTAAATGGTCTTTTCAATGTTAATGACCATTATTTTTAAATATTATTTTTTAAAATATTTTTAAATATTTGTACTATTTTGAATTAACTATTTTTCCTCATGTTGTTATTGCTGTTGCTATTTCATATATATAAAATAAAACACACAAACAGAAACAAATTATCTGACAATTTTTGATAATCTGGATTAGAGTTATGGGAAATATTATTCCAACATAACTATCATATTTTTGATATGTGAAGATACTAATTCTTTGACATATTCATAATGCTGGAAAAGGTAGAAGGAAGGGGAATAAAAAGGACAACCAGCAGCAAGAATGATTAACTGAATTACAGTGGTGATCGGTGTACTACATGAAGGGTCAAGGTAGGAATATATTATCCTGAAAGAGGGTTATCCTGAAGAAAATATATTTATATGGTTAAGACCAACTTGATGGTATTTATTAACATCCCAACACACTTAGAATATGCCAAGTTGGTGAAGGCATCCAAAAATTTAGTGTGGAGTATCAATCTTCTTGAGCCACTGAACACATCTGGATTTTTGACAGTACATCATGCATATTGTTTTGCTTCACCCTATTTAGGTTCCTGAGATGTTGTCTACCATCTTAATGTATCTTCAGCGCAAATGATGAGGGGCATATTTCAAAACAAAGCATTGGCTGTAGTTATCTATGTAGAATCCAGATGCATTCTTGGAAATAAAATGATGCTTGCATGTGACTCAATTTTAAATTATATTGTTTTAAAATTTAAATTAACATTTTCAAATAAATTGATACCTTAGCAAAAAGAATTAGTATATTTGTAGGCTCTTGCGTATTAAAGGCATCACTGGATAGATTGGTACCTACAGGAATTATGTTAGGGATCCAGGATCTACTATTAATCTGACACATCAGGTTCTAGGCTACAGCAGAATTTTGGTCCTCTTAAATAATGAATTTTCAAGCCATGAAGCTTTTATTTCTTGAACTGCAGATTTTCCCACTAGTACTTAACAGTGTCTAGACATAAATGGAGGAATATATACATAATCTGAAAAAAAAATATGTAAGTATATTTGATTCCCAAATATAATATGGGACTTTGCCACATTTTTCAATGCCAATTTTCTCAAGGCTTTCTACAAATGAAAGTTTCAATTATTAAAAATAATGTGGAATGAGTTTTCATAAACTTTGATGATCTATCAAATCAGAATCTAGCCAACAAAAGGTCATGCCTGTATAAACGTGTTAGCCTTTAACTCTGCTATTTTGACTATTACAGATAAACAGTTTTTTTTCATACTGTTTCTCCTTTTACTTGCAGTCACAGAGTTGTACAGAAAAACATCCATGAATTCATTTTCAATCTGAATATTGGACACAGCACATCACTATCAATTCTGCTATTTCCTGAACAAATTACTCAGTTCTTGCTAAAGAGGTTGATCAAAATAAATGTCAAATGCCAACAAAAATCAATACAAATATTTTCATTTCCAAAGTACTGCCTGAATATATCACTGGGAGCTATTAACTAGCATTCTGACTTTATTAAGACAACCAAATGACTCCTGTATTAACAAACAAGGGAAACGATTTAATCTCTCCTAAATCTATGAGAATGTTCAAATCAAGCTAATTTGATAATTTCCTATCCAAACCACTGATCTAGTGATAAGGCACCAGTCTAGAAAGCAGGAGACTGTGAGTTCAAGTCCTGCCTTAGCCATGAAAGCCAGCTAGGTGACTTTGGGCCAGTCACTCATTCTCAGCCCAACTGTCTCATGGTTATTATTGTGGGAAAATAGAGGAGGAAACATATTGTAAAAATAATAAAAATGGGATGAAAATAAATAAATAAACCACATGCCAGGAACCATTAAAAGAGAACATAATTATCAGATAATCAGACCTTCAGAACTCATTAAGCAGTGCAGAAATAATCAAACTGGGAATGGGGCGGCATAGAAATTCCAACAAACAAACAAATAAATAAATAAATAAATGTGGCAGTGAAGGATTTATTCATCCCTCCATTTCTCCATCCTTCATCTATCCAAATAACAGAATAACATAATAACAGTTGGAAGAAACCTTGGAAGTCTTCTAGTCCAACCCACTGCTCAAGCAGGAAAACCCTATACCATTCCATATGTGGCCATTTATATGGCTGCCTATCTATCAAAGAAATTTAGGGCAGTATAAACAAAATGAAAACAAAACATAAAAAAATAAAAGACCCTTAATAAAATCTAAGTTCCCACTTATAACACAATAAGTTCTCTCAATTCTTACTGGACTTTTGGAAGACTGTGGAGACCTAGTTCTTCCACCATTTATTATACCAGAACTCCAAGGACAGACATCCCTGTCCCAATGACTGGCAAGAATCCCCAATGGATTAACAGTCAAAGGGAGAAATTTTAACTGCCTGTTCAGGCAGTTAAAAATGGTGGTGGGAAGTTGTACCTTCAGATTTGCAAGATTTATATCATCCCTCCAAGATAAACCAGATAGGAAACATATGGCTAAATAAGCTACATTAACTGACTTTTGTCAGATTCAACATGTCCTTCCTAAGTTTCTTCCTCCGACTGATAAATCCATTTCAGCTTCTTGTCTGATTACTTCCTAGGCAACATCTTTTTCCCTCATGCCCCAAAGTTATTCTTACATTCCATTGCAAATTCAAATTATCTTATTTATATAATTGAATGTTTAATCATTTGTATCTTTTAATTATATTTCTGATTTGTTTGTAATTTTTTTATTAAAACAAATAGCAATTTTATTATTTAAACACAGAAATTGTATAAATATGATTAAACAACAATTACAATACATAGTTTAGCCTTTTAAGAACGTCATCTAATTTTGATTGAAGCCAGAAATGAGTATGGGAATCGTCAGTATTATCTGCAACCACAAACTGTCAAACATTAGAAATAGAATTTAATATTGTGATTTATCCATCTTGAGTTTTGGTTATTCAGTTAAGGCTGTAAATATATTTCATACTCCATTCTTGGATATTTCTCAATTAAATCAGTTTGAAATACACAGAGCTACTTCTTTAGAACAAAAGCCAAATTATTTCTAATCAGTAGGGGTATAAAGTATCAAAATATTCCAATACAAGGTTTTCATATTCTGTTATTAAATTCTCTAGGGTACATATTTATGTAACACTGTAGAAATTCATGATTATTTTAAAGTGCTCTGGGCATCAATTATAATATTCTACCCACTGGAAATTTCTCCAGTAAGGCTCATCTAGTCCTTTGAGGTAAAAAATATATATTTCCTTCTATATAGTTCATTTACCTTAAGGTTAGATTCAGATATAAGTAAACAAGTTGGTTTTATCGACCAGTCAACAACATAAAATGTCATGGCTGCTTAAAAGCTAAGCACAGACTCCTTTAACCATTATAATAGACTGATGCACACAGGACCACAGGTCTTAAATTAAAAGCTGCTACTCATACATTACTCAAGCCATAGATAGGAATTGGATTTACAGAAGAAGAAAGCAATTTACTTGAAACACCTTTGACAACAATAGTTTTATTTAAGCTATGGAATAACACATGCAAATTTTTAATATTTTAAGAGAAAGAAAAAAAAAGTTTAACAGCATATATATTGTAAGTGTAACTATATATATATAGTATTATGTTTCAAACTAGGTAAACAATATCATTTATCCTTGAATTATCAACACATTTTGTCTTTTGTAATACAGTGCAAGCACATTTTCCTATTTTTGAATGCAACTGAAGAAAAAAATACTAGAAATTTAGAAGTTTAATTAGAATTCCTACAAAACTACAGTGTTGCTCATAATGATTGCCTGGATTGTGCATAATATACTAGGATTTTCAGGATAAAATTTGGCAAACGTCTTGGTGCATATTCAGCAAATGAGCAATTACATTATTATACTTTTTATCACTGATTAAAAAGTATACAATTTATTTATCTATTCATTTATTATATTTAAATGTAATATACACTTTCATAATATATTCAGGATACATGAAGAATAATTATTTTGTGCTATAAAACAAGTAACCAATCTCATTGTTATTTTATATGAGGAAAAGTTGTGTTTGAAGTTATCAACATAGACATTTCTACAAAATGAGCAGCAATGGATAAACTGCCTAACAGTTAGCCATCCTGAGTCCTCCGGGAGTGGGGAGGCATAGAAATACCAACAATAAATAAATAACAATGCAAGCACTACTTTCCAATCTTCAACCTTCATTCTACTTGTCCAGCATCTGTCAGAAGAACCTCAGACATTTATTAAGTAAGAAAGGTAATTCCAACAGCAAGAAGATTAAAAATTGTATTCTGGATTTGTCCTAAAATTGTAAGAACTTTCAGCATACATGTAACATTTATTTGTGCTGTTCTTTTAAAAGTACTTTCTGAAAACAAACATCTGATTGGTAGATTATTGGAAACCTGAATGTGATGAGAAAAAGGGTGTTGGAGACAATCTTCTTTATCCTTTTCCAAACCACAATAGTTCTTGTTAGATTGAAATCTACAAATGATGCCAATTAATAATATTGTTTAAATTTGAAAGAAGGGGTAATGCTCATTATCACTCCAACCAATAGATTCAAAAGGAGAGAAAGGGGAGTGGCTTAGCGCACCTATATATATGACCCACTCAATATTCCGTGGCTTTATCTTACAGTTAAAACAGCTCCTACAATTCAAAAGGACTCTGGTTAAATCAATTGGCTCTTGATATATCAGTTAGTTCCAGTTTATTCTTACAGTTATTCGAGTCATGGTTAAGTAATAGGAATAGAAAGCTTTAAGTATATTCTCTTCAGAAAAAGATTAAATGAATGACAAATAATTCAATATCTTCTAAATGTATATAGTTTATTAGTTTGACAATAAACAACTTAATTATTATAAAAAGATACAAGTCTGGTTTAATCCTGAAAGTAAAGATACATCAACAATTCTTAACGACCTCTAACAAAATATTTAAATATTGTAACAGTTCTCTTGAAAAATTTGCCAATAGCTATTGTGTAGGTTCTTAGAAAACTGATTAATTCTGTCTTCCCTTAAGCTTAGTAAGCTTAACTATATCCCTAGTTTGTCTTTGAAAGAAGCTAGCATATATATTAATCTTACTCCATTTTCTATCATGGAACATACATACTCTACATGGATGAAAAGATTTTCCATTATGCAGTGGTGGTATTCAAATTTTTTTACTACCAGTTCTGTGGGCATGGCTTGGTAGGCATGGCTATGCGGTTGGCCCACAGAACTGGTATTTGCCGCAGTCAGCCAATCAGAGGTGGTATTTGCTGGTTCTCCGAATTATCGCTACCAGTTTATTTACCATAAAATAATCAGTGTAAGAAGCAGAAAAATAACAATTTCCCAAAATCAAGAGACAATTAAAATTAGTTTAATAAAAAGAGCCATCATTTTTATATTTGCAGATAGCTTTTGAATGATGTTCATGAACTGCATTCCAAAACACAGTCTCCACAACAAAAACGTAAGTAGTCAGAGCAAATTGAGATGTAGTGTTTTCGAAGAAACAGCAATATCTATAAGCTTGAAGCATTCTGCAATTATACTCTCTGATTCAGGCTTTTATTATTCAATATTTAATGAGAAGAATACTTACTATATGAATATATGTAATTCCACCCTACGCCATTTCTGTAGACCCATTATCTACTAGTCAAAAGGTAAGATGTTAAGACAAAGTGTGCAATTCTTCAGGCATGCAAAAATGAATAGGCAAAGAACACTTGCTTATTCATCCCCGTCTGTCAACAATAAGATTGGAATTTATGGTGACAATTTAATAATTCCTACATATTATGAATCACAATATTTATAAAAAGAAAAAAGATTTTTACTCACTTGAGATCAAGAAAATTTGCAACTTCTTGTCAACTTAGATGTTTGCCAGATGTAAATAAATATGCACATATTACACTGACCTTCTTCATTTTAACTGTCATATGACAGAATAACATTGTCACTGGCAAGTTTCCCATCTCTCCAAATTCCTTGTTTTCTTATTCCCTTATCCTTTAAAGGACTCTCCCAGGAGAAATTCTAACAATATTATACACTGGTGTTCTCCAGCTGCATGAACACTGGGAAAAAGGCCAAGGTACATGAATACTTGGAGGGTCAGGAGGTCAGCAAAGGCTTGGCCAGTTTTCATTTATTCTCCACCGAGAAACCAGTGTGTACCTCCTCACAAAGAAAAACACCTTTAACAACCACAGTTAATTTTTTTGTAAACCCAAAGTCACTGTAAGAGAACAGAAAGTAACGGAATGTTGAGGTCAAATCACAGCAATCCGGGACAATGATTATTACCTTTAGTAAAATATCTGGAAAATAATATTTCTATTTTAACAAAACATGGTGGAATGAACAGCATATTTAATGCACAGGCAGCCTTTTCACAAGAATAGCATTTCAGGATATAGGGTTAGGTGGAACTTTCAATGGGGTTGCTTAGCCTTGATGAAATTTTGATTGAAGTACTCTTTCAAAATGCTTCAGTGTATTCTTTTAATGTTTCAAGTAACTAATGTAGTTTCTGCCTTGATACCTTGCTGAAGCAGGATCCCTTTGCATACCTGACTGTACTTCTGTGGAGTGAAGCTTCAATTAAATGACAAGTGTTCCCTTCTTCTTTCAGATATTGGACTGGAGCCCCCATGCCTCTTTTTTATGATTGAAAAATAAGGTCTCTCTGCTCATATAGCACAACAGCAGAAATCTGATTCATTGATTCCAATAGAGAAATTGGCTCTGCTACAGAGCATCTCTGAAGTGGCTTTGCTTTGAACAACCTGACCTTATGGTATTTCTCTGTAATTTATGAAGATTTAATTATCTTTTTTTAAAAATTATCATTTCCATGGAAATTTACTCTATTGAAAAATAACTTTCATTCCAAAAGCAATGGTATATGTTAAAACAAAACACAATACAAATTACATATGCCTGACTTTTTTTTGAACTGGAAGAATAAGTAGATTTAAAATGAATTGCATATTTTCCAGTGTGCAAAGAAACATATTCCTTTTGTTCATATATTAAGTCTAGTGAAGGGAATGGAAAAATCCTAAAATGCAAAACACAGAGAAAGGTTCTGATTTCAGCATCCTATTTTTTGTATCTAATGAAAGCATTTTAGAGGAACGGTTAGCTGTTGGTGTACAGAAAAATGTGAGAAGTGCCAGCTGCCACTCTATCATATTTTCCAGAGAAAAGAAGGCAAGGACCACTCTAAGCACACAATATTTGTGGTCATTATCATACATAGACCAACCTTAAGGCAGTTTCCTACAGTTCTACAGTATCCAAGAGCTATTTATTTTTATAAATCTTTACCAAATTTCACTTAACAACATAACCTTAGTTAAAATGGGCTATTTCAAGGACATTTTCTTCCTCAAAAGGAAATTAAATTATTTTCAAGATAATTCAAAACCACATCTAGATTTTTCCAATCATATGCACTTTAAAGGGTGCCCAAAAAACAGTTTAACTTCTATTTCTCTGATAAAAGAGAATATTTGTAGCTCAAAGTTGAATTGTGTGATTCTTGATGCTCTCTCATTCAGCACAGTTCTATCTCTGTATCACTGCTTCTATTTACTAAATATTTTTATACTTTCAGGGCTAAGCAAATTGAACAAGCTACAATCTTATCAGGAAAGTCCAAGAGCATGTGCTCTGTGTATGTTTGACTGAGAAGAAAGGCAGAAGGAACTAACCTCAGATTAACAATCTCTTAAACAAAGAACATAAAGGTTGATAGACAAAGTAGAGATATACTGCACAGTAAATCCTTATTTATTTGTCATGTTCAATAGCTTATAAATTGCTGAAGAATTATTGGCATTGAATCTAATCATGGGGTCACCTTTTTCAAACCTTCAGAAAGTTGATAGGCTGTATTGCAGCTTCTTCCTCTCAAGAATTCATTTTTATTATTTCCTCAAGTCAGTGTTACTCTCTGGTGACTGTCTGGAGAAATCTCTGCAGTTTTCTTGGCAAGATTTTCAGCAGGCTTGTCACTGCCTTCTTTCTGGGACTGAGAGAAAGTGAGTGGCACAAGGTCACACAACTGGCTTTGTGTCTAAAATAAAATTAGAATTCACAGTCTTCCAGGTTCTAGTCTGGTGTCTTATAACTTGTCCATCAAATTCTTTATCAAATATTGCCCATTCTGATTTTGAATATGTGCTTCAATAAAGGGGTGGTTGCAATTTTTTTTAACAATTGGTTCTGTGAGCGTGGCTTAGTGGGCATGGCTTAGTGGTCATGTGACTGGGTGGGCATGGCCAACTCGATGTCACTCATGTCAAGGCGTGCTTCTCCTCGCCTGGTCTCTTGTAACCATGGGGATGCTGCAATGGTCGTAAGTGTGAAAAACAGTCATAAGTCACTTTTTTCAGTACCATTGTAACTTTGAATGGTCACTAAATGAACTGTTTTAAGTCAAAGATCACCTGTACAAAAATAAAAAAAGCTTCTTTGCTTGCAAAAAGCTGCCCTAAATACCAATCATTAGATTAAAAAGACCTGCAAGCTGGAGTTACA
>JANHJO010003684.1:96779-114885 GCA_032468235.1 Pseudoxyrhopus heterurus | reverse complement strand
GCTAAATTGCAGGCAGCTGGGAGCTGAATACTTAATTACAAAGTACAGCGCTCTTAATCCTCTGCACCACCAAGGCCAAACACTTCTATCTGCAAATATCTCTACTCACTTATGACTATACTGCGTTGCTTGTATCTTTGCAATTTATATTATTTTTATTTGTGTCCTAGTATTTGATTATTATTTAGATTATTAGTATTGAGTATTAGATTTGACTGCTTATTAGTAACCTATGACTGTCACTAAGTGTTGTATCTTATGATTCTTATGATTCTTGATGAATGTATTTTATTTTATCTTATTTTCTTGTTATGTACACTGACAGCATATGCACCAAAGACAAATTCCTTGTGTGTCCAATCACGCTTGGCCAATAAATTCTGGTTCTGATTCTGATTCTATACAACATCAAGTGCAAAGATCAGTAAACTCATTAAAATTATTTTGAATTGGAGAACAATAGCAACATTCTACCTCTGTCTATAAATTTTACACAAGCCCCTGGCTTCTGTTGCCAAAGACTCCTGCAAAACATTATTTTATTTGGTATATATTAAAAGACTTAATTTAATAGGCCACTTTTTTCAATTACTTGGTTGAGGAAATCAATGCAGGCAGAAGTAAGTGTTAGATCTTATGTTAAGTGGTGATAAACTGTCCATTCTTTAAGTTGCAGTATCACCAAACCTTAAAGAGTTTTAACAGTCACATCTCTGTCAGCTTACCACTGATCAGACACTAATGATGTAGAACATTTGGTATGTCATTTGTTATATTTTTGTACACATTTATTTTTATTATTAGCATTTGATGGTTGTTAGTTTCTTCTTTTTTCTTTATTTTAACTTTCAAGATAAAATTAAAAAAATATGAAGTGGCTGTCACTGGACCTAAATGTCTTGGACAACTTTTGTCCAGTCTCCAACATCCCCTTTCTGCTAAAGATTGTTGAAAAGAGGTCAGTTGTAGTTTCAGAGAGCCATGAAAGAAATGGATTTTAGTTGGGTTTCAGGCCTACATTCAGTATGGAGATGGTACTGATCATGCATGCTCATTGATGAGTTCTGGTGATGCCAGGATATAGGTGGTTGCAACCAACTTGGCCCTACTTTTTTCTCAGCATTTTTTGATACAATTGATCTTGACATCCTTGCTCTCATTACAGTCACTCATATCTTTGAGGTAAACTATGGCAGCATGGTCTTCATGGGGTTGCCCTTGAAAGCTACAGCTTGTTCAGAATATAGCAGCATAAGCTGCGATAGGCAGGTATCACTGCACCCATGTAACACCTCTGCCTCATGAGCTATATTAGTTACCAATATGCTTCTGAGTGCAATTCAAAGTGCTGTTTATTATCTATGAAGTCCTATACCACATAGGACCTATCAGTAGCTGTCTGAAGGACTATGCATTTCTTGTAATATCGACCTATCCCAAGTGCAGTGGAACCTCCAGTCATGACCGTAATTTGTTCCATAACTTCGGTCGCAACCCAATTTGGTCGTGACCAGAAGCGAGACTGACTGCACGTGCGCCTTCAAAAAAAATGGCACGAAAGGGGAAATCGGTGCGGAAAGGGAATCGGCCATGGCTGTGTTTGATCGCCACCCGATTCAAAAATATTGTGGATTTTTTGGTCGGAACCCAATTTATGGTCAGAAGCGTTCATGACCAGAGGTTCCACTGTAATCGGGGTCAACTTTCTTTGGGTTCCATTGAGGAAGCAGCATCATTTAGCAAAATCCAGAAAGCAGGATTTCTCTGTTGTAGCAGCTGCACTCTAGAACAGCATTTGCTTGGATTCAGCAGCCACTCTATCTATAAGAGCTGTGGTGGCGCAATGGTTAAAATGCAGTAATGCAGGCTACTTCTGTTGACCGCCAGCTGCCAGAGGCTTGGCAGTTCAAATCTCACCGGCTCAAGGTTGACTCAGCCTTCCATCCTTCCGAGGTTGGTAAAATCAGAACCCAGATTGTTGGGGGCAAGATGCTGACTCTGTAAACTACTTAGAGAGGACTGTAAAGCACTGTGAAGCATTATATAAGTCTATTGCTCTCTCCCTTCAAAAGAGCCCTAAAATTCAATTCTTCCCCCAGAAATTTGGTTAGAGCAGAGTTCCCCAAGCTTTCTGGGTTGGAGTGGATTGGAGTGGAGAAATAAGGGATAGTTTTTTTGGGGGGGCAGGTGCATGCGCGCATGCATGCATGTGGGAGAACACCCATTGCTCGCACAAGTGGGGTTGCGAGCGGTCATGCGAGTGGGGCCACAAGCACCTGCAACATTTGTGCAAATGGGTTGCGACTGCCCACGAGTGGGGAACAAGTGTCTGCACAAGTGGGGCCACAAGCATCCCCAATGCTCGTGCGAGTGGGGCCATGGGTGCCCATACAAGTCATGCTGCAAGCACCCGTGACACTCACAGCAATGCACACGCAGATGGGGGCTGTGCACGCACTCTGGCCAGCTACTGACACGGCCTGGTGGCCAATAGATAGTATTTTTATGTTTTTAAATTATACATTATAAGTGATAAACAGAGACCTACATTGAGCAAGTGTTTGGACTAGTCAATTTCTAAAGTCTATTCTAAATCAATTTCTATGATTCTATAGTAATTATAAAATTAACAAGATACTCACCCTGAGCTTCACAGAATTTTGTCTTTGTCTTCGCCTGGCCCTTTTTTTAGACGACTTGGATAACAGATGCAGATAGGAGCAAGGATCAGTGGTAGGAGCAGTGGTAGAAGTGGAAGTGGTATTAATGATTCTGAGGTTGGGATTTGTACAATTGTTTTTTAGCTTGGCAACCTCAGGTTTATTTGGACATACAGAGTCCACTTGCTGAGCAGACCAGTCAGAAGTTGCATAATCCATATGATGCTGGTATACATCATAGTTGGGTAAGGCTACTGGGAGAGAAGCAGAGTTTGGGAAGAATTGAGTTGGAGTAAATGTAGAGACATATGGAACATCATGACAGGAACCAGAGATGGGCCCAGGAGGGATATCAAGAAAAGAAGGTGGAGCTGATGGGATTAAAAATCCTGGAACACCAGATTGCTCGCACATGTCAGTAGGTTTATTTTGCCCTGAAATAGCAATGTTATTGTAGTCAGATTTTAAAACAGGAGACACAGCTTCAGGCGATGAAAAAGAATCAAATGGTGATAGAGAATGTTTCTGCCTCTCCCACAATTTTGCTTTATGATTTGCCACTGAATGATGATTAGGAAAATAAGCTGTTTTTTTCCCATGGAGTCTTTCTTCTGTGCGAGCAGCAAGCTTATCTATTTCAGCCATTCCAATGTCCAAACCAATAGTTTTAAGCAAGTCACGGATCTTGTTATATTCCACACTGGACTGTTCCAAATTCCCTGGTTTTACAGACTGTTCCAAATTCCCTGGTTTTACAGACTGTTCCAAATTCCCTGGTTTTGCAGGAGGTGGAAAATTTACTTTCTCACTTACAGGTTTTTTCTTTTCACTCATCATTATCTTTTGAGAGTAATGACAGTTGTTTGAATCACCATCATCATCACCATAAAGAAATTTCTCTTCATCTTCTATTTTATCAGGGAAGGGATCCAATCTTTTTTCTGGAGCATAAGTAGAATCAGTCGTTGAACCTAGAATGCATGAAAAACCACTTCCATCATGACTGGCTCTTTCATGAGGCTGCAGGAGGTCACTACATTGGTTGACAGATTCTGATGTTGACTCAGGAGGCTTCTTCCCCTTTGAAAAATTCCCAGAGTCCTGTTTAAAAGGAAAAGCATGTGTTCCTTGTCATGTCTGTTGCACTGAGATGCCTTACTACAAACAAGTTATTGTTAAACTGAAGAAACTCTGAAGAAGAAAGACTGATGAAAATAAGTGATTGTGTTAAACTGTTACAAATAAAAAATATCTGAAAGGAAGGAGTTCATTTATAGATAAAGAATTGCTAGAAAAGAATCCAGGCTTTAAAAAAGAAGTTGTGATGTTAGTTTATAAGATTAATCAATATTTCAATTCATAAAAGAGGTCATTCTTTCATATAAACAGATTACAGCTAATAACTTGGAAAACTGTAAAAGAAGAAAAATGAAACTGAGGCAGAGACATGAGTTCTAAAATATCATTTAATTTGACATATTGTGGGTATTTCATTAGGGCTAAGGCAGGGTGCAAAGGTGCTACAAAAAAGTTATCAGAGGAAGACAAATAACATGCTTCCTTTGCTCAGCAGGCCACAGAGATACAAGATGATCTCACTATATTGTACTAATCAGCAATAAAATTGCCAATGCAGTAACACAACATCACTCTATCTATCTTCTATAAGGTGCACATACTATGTCTCCATCCAGCTTCATTCAGAGTTAACCATTCAGTGAAATGGCTTTATTCTCCCTCCATGATATGCTCATAAAGTCCAGTTTTAAGTTCCTATGCAGCATCAACATAATCATGCCATGATCTGTGATTATTCTGAATCACTGAGCAAGGAGAAGGAAAAACAGCACATCAAAGCAGCAGCAGAGGAAACACAAAATGGGTCTGAACAATAACAGAATTTGAAAGGCGGCTTCTGAAGGGAGCATCTCACAAATCCAAAAAAGTAGACAAATGCTTCTAAATCAACAGGCAACATTATTTATGACTGCTGCATGATGCAAATTCACAAAAGCATGGTGCTTCTTCTTTCAGAAAAATATATCTCTGTTTTGAAACTATGTAAAGAAAATGAGTGATTTGATAATTCAGTTTCAAATAGTTTTTAAAAATTAATATTTGTAGAGATTTCTTCAGTTTCAAACACTGAAAAATTCTGCACTTGGTTTTCTAGAAACGATTTAGGAACCTTCCAACCTACATGCCTAATGCTAAAAGTTTTCATCTAAACCATGAAAATCTTCAGCAAGCACCCTCCCATTCCCCCATAATCCCCTTTCAGAACAGACTCCTCCCTGTATGACAAGCCATCTCAGGCTCCTTGCAGAGCAAAATAAGGAGCAATTGCTCCTTACTTCATCTTGCATGAGGAAAAATATTACTGATGGGGCTTCAAGGCTGAAAAACAGAAATCCCCGTAAGTGACCTAAAATTACTATATCAAATGCAGCTTCTTTATGTTATCCTCATACAGATGTCAAAATGCTAAAATAAACTGTTTAAAGACAACGTATCTTAACAGAAAGAAAGTTGCTGGTTTTAAATTTAAAACAAATAAAATGCAAACTTTCTGATCCAAATGAAACCCAAGATGCTGTCAATACTAAATCAACTCCATGACAGGCAAAAATGTGTGACATTGTTCAAAGCATTTATTCCAAAGATTTACATATAGACAATTACTTATATTTAAATTAGGAAAAAGACATAAAACGGACAGATTAACAAAGAGAGTGAAGAATTCAGTTCAAACCTGTATAGAAGAATCATCTGAACGTTTCTTCAGTATGGATTTTAAGGGCACTGCTGGTGTTTTCTCAGATCTATAATGGTGTCGAGATTCAGAAAACTGTTCTTGATTAGCTGAATCAGGCATTGGGTAGTCAGTACTAATGGTTCTGCTTCGCAAATCCTCTTCTCTTTCTCTCCTAATTCTTTCAAGTTTACGAAAATCTTCATCCATGTACATCAGGTTTGGGCTTCTATTAAGGCTTTGTTTACAGTACTTCTCTGTTTCTGTCAGTAAAGCCCGAGATTTTATGCTTTCATCAAAGAGTCTATCTTTTCTGTCATATTGAAAGTATTTTGATTCTTGCTCCCTACCCCTCTTATTTTCTCTTGATTGATGCTGTAGAAATTCACTGTTTATGCTTCGGTCCAGTTGAGCTATGAAAATATCCCTATTGTAAGAGTCCTCATCATGTCTCATGCTGAATGGTCTTGAAGGATTCTCCTCACGAAAGAAACCTCTCTCAGGGTTCCAAGGATGTGAAAGGACTCTGCTAAATATTGGACCATCAGCCAAGTCATCCCTGATGAGAGAGGCACATCAATTATAACATCAACATCATATAAACCTCTGGAACTCAGGTTAGCATAGTTGCCTGACTTTGAATAGCCAATACCTTTATATATTGAACCCAATGTGGCTAGTTCTGCAGGCTCTGCGTTTTTCAGCAACAGCTTCACCTTCCATCTCAGACTATATCGCTCTTCCAGAAATAACATTTTTGAAATTTGTTATTTATGAGCATAGGGGACATGAAACAAAAACAGTCAAGAGCCCACTGTTACAGAAATGGAAATGTGCTCCAGCTCCAGATGTCAACAAAATATGTATAATTTATCTTGTATTAAATCACTTTCAAATGACAAAGTTGGTCTTAACAACGCATATAAATGTTTGTCTTAAATTTTTAATAATCAGTTTTTGTGTATTTGTTTTAATTTATTATTGTAAGCTGCCCAGGGTATATTTTTTTGTGAGACAGCAGCTATAAAATTTGATTGATAAATAAATAAAAAGTTTTGTGTGAAGTGTACACACAACCTCAACATGTCTATAGCAAATTTGGACAATAAAACTTTTTAGTCCAGGGGTCCCCAGACTTTTTGAACAGGGTGCCAATTCATGGTCACTCAGACTTTTGGGGGGCCGGACTGGATGGATGGGCATGACTAGGTGGTCATGTGACTGGGTAGGTGTGGCTAGGTGGTCATGTGACTGGGTGGGCATGGCCAATTTAACAGCCTATTAAACAATACAAATTAAACTTTAATTTGTTATGCTCCTGGGGGTGGAAAGCAGGTTAGTGAAGAGATGTGGCTGCCTTGGGGCATGTGAGGGACTTCTGTGTGTGTGTGTGTGCGTGTGTCTTTCTCTCCCTCTCTCTCTGGAGGCCGGGGAGGCCAAAAGCGGGCCCATTTTTTGCCTCCTGAGACCTCCACACCTCCCATTTTTGCCCTCCTTGGCCTCCAGAACCACTCTGCCGCCCAAAAACGGACCCGTTTTTGGCCTCCTCAGCCTCCAGAAGGCAGGTGGGTGCCGGCGAGTAGGTGGGGCGATGTGGGCGGGGCAGTGTCATGGTCTTGTGCAGGCTGGATTAATGGCTTTGGCAGGCCGTAGTTTGAGGACCCCTGTTTTAGTCCATTTTTAAAGTAGAAGCAATAGTCTAACATTTTAACTGATTAACAGCAACAACAGTATTTATCCTATACATCTTTAAAATGTTTCTTTCTATTCTATTTTCCTATATTAAATCAATGAGGAAACATGTGCAACTTGCTACTAAAAATAACTATCACGAACATTTTTCTAATAAGGCCTAACCCTAACCCTGGCCATCCTTGCTCTATGTACTTAGTTGTTGTTTTTTTTAATTAATTGTTGTGGTACTTCAAAATAGTTAATTTTTGACAGCAGTAAGTAATATATCCACATAAGAACTGTTGTGTTATCATTTCAAAGTACATCTTTCAAAATACAATGAACTTCTAATGTTTAAAGTATACAATTCAGAATTAGAAATTATACTCATTTATTATGGTGCAATAAGTACAAAATACAGATAGTCTTCGACTTACAACAGTTCATTTAGTGACCATTCAAAGTTACAACAGCACTGAAAAATATGACTTAGGACCATTTTTCACACTTACGACCGTTGCAGCATCCCCATGATCACGTGATCAAAATTCAGATGCTTGGCAACTGGTTCATATTTATGACTGTTGCAGTGTCCCAGGGTCATGTAATCAAGCAAAGTCAAAGGGGAAGCCAGATTCAATTAACAACCAGATTACTAATTTATCAACTGCAGTGATTCACTTAACTGTGGCAAAAAAGTTCATAAAATGTCACAAAACTCATTTAACAAATGTCTCACTTAACAACAGAAATGTTGGGCTCAACTGTGGCCATAAGTTGAGGATTACCTGTATGCATCACACAAACTCAATGCATTGCCATTGAGAATCTCAATGGCAATGCATATGCATAGCCTTGAGCAGTAAAGCAATTACATTAGGATACAGGTAGTCCTGAAGGTATGACCATTCTTTTAGCGTCCATTCAAGATTATAACAGCACTGAACATGGGTGAGTTATGACCTGTCCACAAAGTTGTCGTAATCGCAACATCACATTATTGTAATTTGGGTGCTTGGGTGCCCAACTCATAATTATTGCAGTGAGTTGCAACCATGTGATCACCATTTGTAACCTTCCTAGCTGCAACCAAAATCAATGGGGAAGCTGGCAGGGATGGTTGCAAGTTGCTCACATAAGTTGTTCCCGCTGCTTTTTCTCCCAAGAAGCCACACGTGGGAACTTCAGGGATATTGTATTTTGCAACAACCCCACACAGACATCTTGTTTGCCAAATGCAGCCATTCCGGGATTGGGAGGTCTTGTCACATTCACTAATCCTGTCGTTTTCTGGTTGGATTACTGCAAACACATTCGAGATGGGGCTGCCCTTGTAGACCAACTGGAAATTACAATTGATTCAGAATGTGGCAGCATGCACAGTTCTGACTGCCCTACAGTTTTCCCATATTGCACTGCTGGTGGAATGTAATCGGCAATAAGAGTAATATTGAGAAATAGGAGGCAGGAGCCACAACCAAGACATTGATCAGAAAAAATAAATTTTAGTCTGAAATGTAATTTGAGAAGAATCTCAGGCTTGACTCTCACTAGTTCTCTCAAAGATAAAGGGTGGGGGAGTGCATTTAGAGAAGTTCTGTTACCATAACCTTATAATTAAGGCAGCATTAACATATATAACATTGGCTCCTGCTCTTGTCTTCCTTGAAGAACTGACAGTGAGCAGGGATGGTTTCAAGTTTCTTCCCGTTGCAGTTCAGTGCTGGTTATCACCTTTAAAGCTTTAAATGGCATAGGATCAGGCTTCTTATAGGACTGCATCTCTCTGAGGGTTTGGCCATTCCACTAGATCAGATACAGTGAGAGCACTCCCCGTTGTTTCTTTTAAACCTTTTCATCTAGTAGGACCAAGGAAGTGCACCTTCTCTATAGTTGTCCCTGCCCAGCGTAACACACTTTCCTCAGAGATCCAGCAGGCCCTCAAACATTAGTTCTTACTTTTAAGAAATGTAGATAAATATATTTGCTTTTATTATTATTTCAATGCCTCCTATCAAAGAATTAAATTTAACAAGGAATACAAACTTTTAAGTCATGAAAAATATCCTCTTAAGTGGTTATTGTAGAACTAAAAAATAGATTTACTACTACGAGCATTTCTTAGTAACAGGACAGAGTGCATTATATTTATAAGTAAACTGCATACTTTATCATCAAAATGCACCAACTTTGCCACTAATTACAAGAAAAAAAATAAGATAAAAGATTTATAAAATTCTAAAGAGAAATCAGAGATTGCAAAGAAAAATATACTTTGAAATTGAACAGTATACCTATTTTTATCCTGGTTTGTAAACTTAAATGCTGCTTTTAAGATTAAATTGTATTTGCATCTTCTAATCTAGACTTTGCTTCTTAAACATGCACTGAAATGCACTACAGGTTTATGTAGAAACTGACATACCAAAAGTAGACCTAGAACTACCTGAAATAAGATAAATCACAATACATAAATCAAGCTGTTACGAGAATTTTGCCACGTTAGATTGATTCAATATTCAGCATTACTGCTGCAACTGTTAGAGATTTGAAAATAACTGCCAGTCCCAAACATTTAAGGATTCTTATCTAAACCCTCCTCCATTTGATTATCTAAACCCTCCTCCAATTGCAATATTCGACTTGCAATTTTAATGATATAATCCTTTGGTTTTTACAGTGTTTTATTGTATTTTTTAAGTTACCCTGGGTTGCTTCTGCACTTTGTCTTTTTTAAAATCCCATACCCCATTCCAATCTCCCATCATTATAATCAACTTATAGTCCATTTGTGTCAAATTATCATGTAGTTTTTTATAAAAATCTCTTTGTGATTGGTTGGGCGCATATAACCCTGCCATCAAAACTTTATCTCCTTCAATTATGATCTCTAATATGACATAACGTCCTTGAGGATCTTTTTCTTTAAGCATTACTGGAATTCCCGATTTTACATAAATCACTACTCCATTTTTCTTATTTTCTGCTGAGGAAGGATATTCATTTCCTTGTCTAGTATTTCTTAATAGTCTCTTATCTATCTATCCTAAGATGAAGGACGTCTAATGTAATTCATCCAATATATATTTTCCAAACTGTCTCATAGCAAAACATCATTTTATTTGATACAATAGGATACAAACAAAAATTTTTTTTTGTGAGGCTACTTTTCAAAAAACCATACCTGTTTACATTACTCAGACTATCAGCTGGTGAGCTTGTGCCAATGCCATCCTGGCCATTTTCAACTACAGCCCGCAAGAATTTTTCCATTGAAGATTCAGAACGTCGGCCTGGAGAACGTGAACGCTGCCTTGGAGAATATGAGGGTGAATATCTCTGCAATGGGGGAAAGGACAGGCAACAGTTACAATATGCTATCTGTTTGATAAACAAACAGGCTTTGCATCTTTCATTGTTGCAACATACCTTAAAATTTGGATATATTATGAAAAAGTTAAAAGAAAAACAGTCAAAAGGCAGCTATATTATGCAATGTAGCATTATAACAAGTGACTGTTAATGTGAAACACATAGCTCATATCTACTTCTGTTATCTGAATTAAGACATGAAATGTTTCAACAAGCAAGGAAATAGTCATTTAGAAGGGCTATAAATTTTGACTAAAAATTTGTAGGTCATGATGTGGAATGATTTTTTTTTCATAATTTCTTTCATATTTTTTGCACAATTTATTTTCACAAAAAAATTTAAATGTATAGAAATGCCTCCTTTTCCTTCTTCGTAGCATATTCCCGCAGGTGCAGGGTCCGCTTTTCGGATTATTGAATGCCACTCTGCATGGTCAGCTCCAGCAGGCCCGCAGCTTGCATATCTTTGTTGATGATATCTTGCCATCTCTGTTTTGGATGCCCGTGAGGTCACCGGCCATTGATTTCTAGTTGGTAGGCAGGCTTGGCCATGGTGTAAGGTGCTGTTTTCTGAACATGTCCATACCAGCAGAGTCTATAATTGGTGCCACAACAAAACGTTGTTGAATGGTGTCATTTGTGATGTGGTCAAGAAGGGAGATGCCTGATATCCAAGAGAGGATTCACATTTCCATGGCATGGAGATAGCTTTCGGTCCCTGTTGTTGCTGCCCAGCATTCAGTGCCATACAGTGCAACAAGGTGGTTGGTTGTCTTGTAAATCTTATATTTAAGACAGGTTGGCATTTGTCTGTCACATAACACACCAGTGAGTTCTCGCCAACACATCCAGGTCGCATTCACCTTTGCTTGCTCACCATTGATGTCACCATTGCTTTGGAGATGGGATCCCAGATATCGAAAAATGTCCGCCTTCTTTAGGTTTTCTCGATTAATTTGAAGTGTTCCAGGGGTGGTAACAGTCTCTGGTAACCAAAATCCAGGTATACAATAGGAGTGATCTCTGGGGCCCAAAAAAGTATATCATAATGCATTTTGTCTATCTGGTAATTTATAGTTTGTTCTCCCTGGGAATGCTATAATGCATCATTCATTTGTGAACTTTCTTGCTGTGCTGGACTACAACTCTCATGACACCCAGCTAATATAGCAATTGGCCATTTGGCTGAAGATTCTGTGAGTTGATATCCATTATAGCTAGAGTTTGTTGCAATGCATAAAAGAGCTATTAGCTGACTAGGGAGTTTCTGGGCCACTTTTTCCCAATAAAGATCATGTTTGAAATACAATATAATATACATACATTCATGCTTCACTGAAATTGCTGTATGTTGAAAGCTTTATAACTTGAATTATGAATATATTATGTTGTGCAAGTGTAACATGATAAACAATCAAAGAAATGGGATTATATGGTCAAGTTTGTGATGATGTTTGCAAAAAGCGGTGTTATTAATCAGACAGACAAATATATATATATATATATTAGTATCCGTTAAGCTTTTTTAAATTTTATTTTGGCTCTTTATTCTAGCTTTTTCTGGGCTAATTCCATCATAATGAGAACATTTGGGTACCAAGAAAAATCACAGCTTTCTCTTCTTTTGAGAGCGAGTAAATTATCTATGAAATGAGAGAGAGGGAATGTTATGACTCAGGCCTTCCCAAAGCTCTCCACTTTTAATTATAGATGTCTTTTTTCACCCTCTTAGTAACAGAGTGTGTGTTAATGGGGAATCAGCTTCAGAGCTGTGGCATAAATTGTGCCCATAGAGAGAATGCTAATTAGATTGCTAGAGACATTAACTGGTGTTTGGCAGTTCAGCAGCTTGGTGGCTTTCACTCCATATAAATGCCACACATTTCAGTTATAAAATGACTAGAAAGGCTACACAATCAATGTCCTGTCAGATCTGTTTAGATATAATGGTTCCAGAATTTCTTGACGTGCTAGGAAAACTGTGCATATAAAAATATTATAAAAGCATGGATCTATACTGAAACCTCCTAAACGTTAATCATGTTGGTTTATTCAGCACAATGTTGTTAATTCTTGCTAATGAATTTAAATACTTTGGGAGGGAAAGAAATGGGAGGAAAACAGAATTATTCAAAATCCAGTGAGATATTTTTGTTATTGATTTTTTTAAATCCATTTTAGCATTCATTTCAGAATATAGTTTTCCTAAGGCAGTACTAAAAAATAAAATAGGAAAAAAAAACAATAGAGTTTTCATGTCAGTTTAAAAACCATCAGCATACTTTCCTTTGGTTTTACTTCTTTTTCCTAGAAAAGTCAAATTATTTAGTTAAACTAAGGAGAATTCCAGAGGCTGCTGCAAATGAATTGATCTAAAGGGAGTTTTAAAAAAAAAATGAAGAGAGGGGAAAAAATAATTAACCAAAGTAAGGTGACTTTTACTGCTCATTTCAAATTCTGGAAGATTCCATGCATTCATCTTAGATACCTTCCTCCGCAATGCTTTGATTATATATAAAAAATAAGTTTATTTTTCTAAAATTGGAATGTTCTTCACTGAACTATGAACTTGGACTATTTGTGCACTGAATTGAGATTTACCAAGTTTCTCAAAAAGGTTTGTATCCCATTCATAATTGACATAATTCAACTTTCAAATAGAGGCCTGGATGGCTTTAAAGTAGGTTGCCAATATCTTCCCTCCCATTAGTTAATTAAAACAGTGTTCTAATAAGGTATGATATTAACAATTGCTTTTTTAATAATGCATTTAGCATGTCAAGAACTCAAACTTATAGGTGTAATGGAAAACCTGTGAAAAAGTAATTGCAATGACTAATTGTTTTCAACACTGGAATATTATTTTGATTAAGGAGACATATAGCACATATCCATTTGTAATAACCAAACAAAACCAAACTAAAGCACACATACACACACAATAAAAATCATATATTATACCTCTGATGTTAGAGGAAATCAAGAAACAGTGATTTGTAACATAAATTTCCAGAAATATAACCTGATACCCTATTGTTATAAAAGCAATAGAGTTGTTATTAGTAATGCTAATCTCAAACTTTTTGTATAGAATCTTTGCTGGAGCAAAATTCTTCCAAAAACGTTTAGGTGATCCTTCCATATGCCAAACATATTTGACATAGCTTTCTGCTCCGTAGAAAATCTTTTCAAGGGTTATGAATGCCATTATGTTTCTTCACATAAGTTCAATTAACACCGATGCCAACATTATCATACAATCTTCAAGATAAATGTACTGTGGATGATCCATGTATTCTTAAACATTTCACTGTTAATGGGGAAAGGATCAGACAAGACAAGAATACATATTGTGACTCTTAGAGAATGCAATGTTAAAAAAAAAAGTTAGAATGCAAAGAAATTGAGCTTCAAAGTATGGCTAAATGGAAATGATAAAACCATGAAAAGTTAAAATGTGATAAACAGAGAGTGAATGCAATAGTGTCAGATCTAGAGAGATTTGCATGCCTCATATACACAATTCAGTAGATACAGGCTTTAGGGTTTAGCCAGTCTGGTGTAGTTCACCCAGACTAGAAATTGGGTGATTTTGGGCTCTAGTCCCACCTGAGGCACATAGCCAGCTAGGTGACCTTGAGCTCTGTCTCTCTCAGTCCTATATATAAAACTCTGGGGATGAACAATCATAAGACAATGATAAAACAATGAAAAACAGTTACAATATAGTACAAAATTAAACACCCCAGAGTCATTTGTTTGAGATAGGTGGCTTGTTTGAGATAATAATTGAATTACCCAGAAAACATTTTTCAAAATCTTGCTAAGAACACTTCAGGAACTAATCCAAACTGTTGTTGGGAATCATCATTGACTCAAAGAAACAAAAAAACAAAACACCCTATAATATATGGATCTTATACACTGTGTTTATCCTTCAATGATGGCAAGAGACACCCACCCCAACTGCATGGCACTAGGTTAAATATAAAAAAACCCAACAACAGTTAAGTGTATAAAGAAGGGAACATAGACACAAAAACCTACAGAAGGCACCAGCATGTTGACAATCTTGACAGGCAAATCAAGTTTGGCCAGTCCCAGCTGAATTAATTTAACTCAATACACCTGCCTGGCCTTGTAGACAGCTTAAAATGTATCAATTGCAGAAGTATGAGATGTAGTAGTAGTCTCTCAGTTTGAAAGCAGTTGTTTCCTGGAATTCACATTTGTTGCTTATGGGATGAGTTACCCTTGTGTTTTCAATTCAGACTGCATGTTGGTTTCTTTTGGTTTAATGATTCCTTGCTGTTGTTACTTTTGCCCACTGGAGATTTTCTTATATTTGGTGGATTGACTATGTGCAACCTATTTTAGCAAAGGAGCTCATTTCTCAGTACAGCTATGCTTCTGCTATTGCTGAATTAAGAAAAGACAACCTGGAAATTGGAAATCTATGGAAAACCCACAGAATGTCTACACATTCTTGTCCATGTAGGAATCCCGACTCCAGGGGACTTCAGTTCTTGAGGATTCTGTTCACAATAAAGTCTCTAATGTGTTGTATGCCAGTCTGAAAAGTTGAATGTGATGCTATAACATGGCTGGATCAATATGGGCAAGACATGAAGGTAACCTAGGCAAATAATATCAGATTCATATCCCAAACAATTTTAAATGCCCATTTGAATTGGGCTGGAGATTCTAGAAATACTTTTCAAAACTGAGAAAATTATTAATCTTTAAAGCCAGAAGTTTTCTTGGAAAAACAGTTGCAATTGCAACTATTTTCTTCCTTATCTTTAAGGTTTTTCCTACTGCTGTTGCAATCAGTGAACATTTCCTCACTGGCAATTTATAGCATCATCCAGTTCTCGCTGTGGAGATATATCACTAATGAAGACACGTTTTATACCGCAAAGGCTGAGTGATGCTATAAATTGCTAGTGCAGAAACATTCAGTAACCTACTTTGGCCATGCTTCTCCCAAATGCCATTTTCAGAATAGTCTGCTATTCAATTCCATAAGCAACAGTTAATAATGTTGGTTTCCCACAGATAAATTTTGGCATTGTTATTTTACATAATATCATATTGCTGATAGATTTACAAGCCAAGATTTTTAAAAATTTGTATTGTGAATGTTTATATTTCATATTTTCCCAATAAATCTCTGCAATTAAGACAAAAGTGCAAATTGCTTTAATGATAGTCATGATAGCTCCTGCAGCTGGGGATGGTGGAATCACATTTTCTAAGTAGTGAATGTGGTCTGGCTAAAATACAATGGATAAGTCACATCAGTAAACTTTTATTTTTGAAATAAAAAAAATTAGTCCACATGTATTATATATTGCAATGATTTTCATACTGCCTAATCCAGAGTTTCTGGGCAGTCTACAACATAATGGGAGCATCGCAGAATTGCTGCACTTAAAGACAAATTGATAATATTACAATAAGGTCTCCTATTAGAGCTATGTATGAAAAGCTTGTTTAGAAAGGAAAGTTTTAACCCTCCTGAATGCCAGATATGAATGAGGCAGTGGCTAGTCTCTAGGGTAGAATGTTCCATAATATAGGGGTAGCTATATATATATAAAAAAAACTTATCCCTACCTTCAGCAGACCTCTCTTGAAAGTTCTCACAGGCAGACTAGCATTTTCCTGGGTGAGGCAATTTTTTATGTCAGCAATCCCCAATCCAGGGGTATCAAACTCACAGCATCACGATGGCATTACATGATGTATCAGGACCTTTTTCCCCTTCACTAAACCAGGTATCAGTGTCGCCAGGGTGTGATGCATCCAGCCCGCGGGCCAGGAGTTTGACAGCCCTGCCCCAATCTTTCTGGCACCAGGTACTGGTTTCATGAAAGACAATTTTTCCACAGACTGGGGGTGGGGGGAGATATTTTTGTATGCAACCTAGATCTTGCGCGTATGCAGATGATGCATGTCTCATGCAGCCTGGTTCCTAACAGGCCCTGGACCAGTATCGATCCACGGCCCAGAGATTGGGGACTCCAGTTTTACGTAACCTGCCACTGTTTTCTTTAGGGTTTTTAAGTAATAACCAGCAGCTTCAAGTTGTCCAGAAGCTCTAGAGAACCAGTGCAGTAACCACAAAACAGGTGTCATTCTGCAATAGAATGATACCCTCCCGATAGCTTGGCTGCTGCTATTTGTACCAGTTGTTGCTTCTAGCTCATCTTTAAAGGCATGGCCACATGTAGCACATTGCAGCAGTGCAACCATGTGGTGATAAGGGTATGAATTAATACTGCCAAGGCTTCCTGGTTCAGGAGAGTTTACATCTTTTCAGTGTAAAAGGTCTATTATAGGACATTCAGTCAGTGGTAAAAGGTGGTCAGGATGAAGGGTCCAGGCTAAGTTTCTTAGCAGGACTTCTTCATTGTTGCAATGTAACTGTAGCTACTTTCTCACTATAAAATGATGATGAAAGCCAGGACATGTTGAGAGAGGCCGAATTGATTGTCTGAATCAATACCATTCTCTTCAGTACCATCTGTACATTTCTTTCTTGCACAGAATGTGTTGAGGGTAAAACAGAATTCCCAGTGTTCGCAAAGAAGATTTATTGCCTTCGAAAATGGCAATTTCCTTTCCTTCTGACTTTTCCTTTTTCCTCAAACCTTAAAGCTGAGGAGAGAAGCCTTTCAAAGGATGTTTGAGTGTGTACTTTGGTTTATTTGATGCGTTCAGATACAGTTCCTGTCAACAAGCCCTGTACGTTTGCCAAAGTAATTGCTCATTACTGGGGAGTAACAAAGCACATTCATCCACGCTGTGACTACATGTATCACATCTGTTGGCTGCATGAATATTACATTTGGAGATGGAAAAGGATGCCTTGTTCCTCGAGTGCTTTACAAATTTCATTATTTTTTATCTGTCAAATCTTTTGCGATCTGGATAGCAGAGTTGAGCTTTGTGTTTTCCATCAAGTAAAAAGTGATTTCCTCATATGGGATAAAATCTAACTGGAGAGACGATGTTTGGATCCAAGCTGAATTTCCCGAGCTAAACAATTAATATAAAAAGCATCATGTTGCCCTGATGACAGATCATTCAAGGCCCAGCCATGGAATTTTATGGTACATCATGGGGGCCTTGCTATAGAAGTGGAGCTGTGCTGAGCAATGAGGAATTATTTATCATTGCCAGTGACTAGCTCAAAATATCTGCCGAGGGCTAAATTAAATTCTATGGAAAAATAGGGTGAAATAGCCTACATATGGTTTGTAATTAGGTTAACATAACCTAATAAACTGATATCTTCCTCTTCAACTTACTTGTCTAATCTACTTTTGCTTTATGAAAAATCATTTAGGGTAATCTAATAAACTGAAACTTTTTATTTAAAGTCCTACAGGAATCAATGGATTTCAAGTATATACATCATCAGGTATTGCATCCTGAGTCCATTGTAGTTGTTTGTGGTATGCCATATAACTTGCAATATCTCTCTGCTCTGTTATATATTTTTCACTGTGTATTCTCTTGATTTATTCTCTTGAAATATGAAATAGCACTGTATTTATATACCACCTATCGGGGCTTGCAACCCTCTCTAAGCGGTTTACAATGTCAGCATATTGCACCCAACAATCTGGGTTCTCATTTT
>JANHJO010003684.1:66723-78577 GCA_032468235.1 Pseudoxyrhopus heterurus | reverse complement strand
AAAACGGGCTTCCCCCAGGCTCTGGAGGTCCTCCAGAGGTCGGAAACAGGCCAGTTTTCCGACTTCCGGTACTTCCGGTAGGCCCATTTTTCGCCCTCCCAGAGCCTCCGCGCAGGCTCTGCACTTACCTGGGATCCAAAACGAGCCATGTGGAGACTCCTGGGAGGGGTGGGGTGGACCAGCCAGTCACCAGAACTACTGGTTCAGCGAACTAGACGTAAAATTAACATCCGGTTCGCCCGAACTGGCCCGAACTGGCTGAATCCACCCCTGATTATGATCTATTAAATCCAGAAGAGTCAGAATAATTGAATGACAACAAAAACCTTTTCTAACGTTTAACGTTAAAGGTTAGGCATTAAATCGAAAATCTTTTTTCTTAAGTTAGTAACTTCAGAACTCCAGGCGAGGATATCCTTGTGTGCTGCAAAAAGACTGAATATATTTTGCCCAGTTAAGACCATCTGTTGAATTCAGCGCTTTCGAAGTTTTTGCTGGTTAGGAGAAATCCATCATAGCTGGATGGCACTAACTCTGGATTTTGAACCTGATCAGTTTATGAATAATCCATTTCTTTAATAAGAGCAATTCACAATTAGTTTTTAATTTATTTTTACACCCACACCCGCGTACTGCTACTGTCCTAATAGGGCTGTCTACCCAATATATCATTTCCTGAAACTCTATTGTCTTGTCGATCGTTTGCCAGATAGTAACAATGTGATCTCAGGTGCCTTTGTCTCTTTACACACTGAGCAGTTCTCATTCCATGAATGGTTGAAATCTGGATTGCAAAAATCTTCAGCATGTGAAGTAAATTCAATAATTGTTGGGGGAGTGGGTTGAGCTTTCTTTAGCACTGTCTTTTGCTCTTTGCCCCACGGCTGCATTTTCTAGATCTCCTCATATTTTTATTTATCACTTAATTAATGCACATAGTCCCCTGACTCAGCATAAGACTCAGGGCTCATGCATCAAACATTTATAAATGGCAAGCTGCCGTAAACAGCATCAACTGGCAAGGATTTAAATAATTCTGCTGGTGTTTCTTCAACTCCTGAAGCTTTGTGAGCTTCACTTTTGAGAAGCCCTTTGTACACGAGAGTGATTCGTGGGCTTTCTCCATATTCAAGCCATCTCTTTTTATATCTTCTTTTTCATCAGAGCTTTGTTTTCTTTGACTTTTATTATCTTTTATACAAGTTTCCCTTTATTTCTTTAATTTTCTTCAGTAAACCTTGGACAGGTTTTCAAGATTCTGTTTTGACACCCTGTAACAATAAAGAAGAATTCCTGGCAGTATCTGTTTCTTGACATAGCCTACTTTGAATAGAATTCCATTATTGACAGCATCAATTCTTCATATCCTTCTCCTTTCGGTCTATTATTGCTACTAGCTCTGGACTGCAGTTTTGTGGACAGCCACTAGATGACAACAAAAAATATATTTTTGGTATCTCTTTGCTGTCACCTAGTGGTCATTTTAATGTTTACCCTCCAGATCTTGGGTCCTAATCATAGATGCTTCTTGAGAGCAGGTGCTATTTTTTCTTAAGGAAGTATGGGAAACAAATGGATAAGTAGAGACCTGAGTTACATGTGACGCCCGATTCTCTTCCATAACATCCTTGGAGTTCCATCCAATGAGCATTGTCAAAAGTCACTTGTATGGTTTCAAGGGAGCTTCAAAAAGCATAATGAATTCCAAAAATGGGCTATATGCAGTTTTTAAAGGGAAAAAAACCCACACACATACAACATTGCAAGAATTTTTCTTGACTTGAAATACAGAGCTGCACCCGAGATTAACTTTTCATGCACTCAGAGACCCTGGCTCTTTTCTACAAAATCTTCTGCCATAATAAGCCCAGTCCTTTAGCATGAATCTGCAATCAGAAGAAACAAGGACAACAGGGACAAATGAAGCCAATTTAGTTTAGCATAATCTTTCCATAGTAATAGTGCTTGTCTTTTAGAGGCATCACAAGACTATCGTTTTCTCTGCTGTCGTCCTTTTTTAAATATAGATTTTATTATAAATTTTATTAAATTTTTTGAGAACGTAGAAAACAGTACAAAATAAAGAAAGAGAAAGGGAGAAAGAAAAACAAAAACAAAAATGAAGAAAGGATAAAAGAAATAAAAAGAAAAATGTTCCGATTTCCTCTGCAGCAAATATAAATTGATCTTTCACTCTGTGCTTACAGAAAAAAGCTCACTTTTTAATTATCCAATTTGGTTTTCACTGCTGCTGTCCAATAGGGCTATCTGCTGAGAGTCAGGTAGTTAGCCAAAAGGGTACCAGACATGGGCTGCCAAAATCCTATGACTCATGTCAGCCACATTCTCTCCAAATGGATTGAGTTACAATTCCCACATTCTTCAGACAGCATGGGTTAAGGCTGCAGTAGGGTAAAATTTAGGCAGAAATAGGCAGGGAAGATTAATACCTGCAGCTCATGCATAGAAAATGTGAAAGGAGATGCTCTGTGCCCAACTGCTCAGCCATACAAGCTGAATTTAAGCATTCACTGGATGGCTCCACTTACTGTCACGAAACAACAAATACACAGCAATAAAATTAAGAATTCTGCATCCTTCTCTTCCCCGCTGGCTATTTCTAACCTCACGGGATTTGATGCCCGCATTGGTGGAGCAACAGTACCACCTTCTGTTTGCTATAATAATTGCAAGCTGCATCCAAGTCCTTTTATATATTCTTGAGGATTAAAATTATAGAGTATGCAGGATTTTCTTTCTCTTTATTTCTTTTCCCACCACTTCAGGAGGACAGATTGAAAATCTGGGTATCTTAACAGGTAGGAAATAGCCTGTGCTTTGTTCTTTTAAACAGCAATCCTCGAATGTGGCAGAGAAAATGGCTTCCTGCTCTCTGAAATAATGAAGTGCCAGTTCTTAGTGGGAATTTGATTTCAAGGTTTTTTGCAATAGCTTTTTAAATGCATTAAATACATAGATACTATTTATTACTTTTGCTATGCAGGAGAAATGTTTTCCCCAGTAATAGCTTTCTGATAATTGCATATAAAAATGTACATATGTGTATGATTTATACCCTACCCTCTTCAGGAGCTGGAAGCAATTATTATTTTTAATCACCTGTGGGGCACATTTGGCTGAGAAGCCAGTGGCTGGGCCAAACCCTCTAATCATCTTCCATAACTGAAGGCAGAATTTGTGTCTCCTGGCTCCTAGTCCAGCATCGTAACTACTACACCCCATTAACTGTGTAGAACAGGTTTGTCCAAAGCGGTCAATGTTGACTCCAGAGGGTGGAGGGGACTATCAAAGGGGACAGTATTGTTACTTGTAGTTCTATTGAAGTCATATTTCTCGATCATTTTCATATAATTAATGTTTGTGGGGATTGATGAACAATCTGGGAAAAAAACATGAAAAGGTCAATGAGGAAGGAGTTTGGGGGGACCCTGGTGTAATATTGGGCATCGTTCTGGGGAAGTCTACTCCAGTATCTTCAGTCAAAGGCTTTCTAAAAGAACAACCCATTTTTAAGGAGAAAAAGGTTGAAGGGGGAGGGGGATGAAGGCTGAGGGTCACCTGTGGGAGCAGAGCATCATGGGAAATGGCAAGGTTGATTGCCTGAAACTGCCAAGAGACACTCTCTACCCCAGCTGTCTATCAGGAGAGAGTAAAGCAATACTGACTCATAGTGACACAAGCCCTCTGCAAACTGCAGTTTGATATTACATGTACATGGAAAGTGGTACAGCTTGCAGCATGCTGGTCTTTTATCACTGGGAAAAATGCTTCTGATGCTGCAACACTTTATGTCGAATCTGCCCACGCCTAGCAGTGGGGAGAAAAAAACGAGGCAGCTGTGTGGTCCTTGTGACAGTAAGGCCTGCCAATTTCTCCATCTCAGCCCAGCACCAGTTTATAGAAAAGGATCACAGCTTCATGGTACAATATATGCATTGTGTGTAGAACATCACAGGATCAGTCCCAGGAACGCCCAAACCGTCCCTTGCTTGAAACCTTGGAGAGCTGCTGCTAAGTCAAAACTGATGTGTGTTCATTAATTTCTATCCTTCCTTTCATCTGGGAACTCAAGGCAATATTCCAATTCCCGGAATATTCCTTATAGAAGCAATTGTGAGGTGTAGGATAAGATGAGAGTGTGTCTGAACCAAATTTTACTTTGCCTGGACCAGAACTTGGCCCTCTTTGTCCAATAGTTTTACTGTTTCGCCAATGGCCAATCTTGGTCTAAGGAGACATCCAGCCTTTTAACCTGGAGCACCAACCATTCGGTAGTCCACTACCACTCTTTCACACAGCAAACAAGCCTCATCTCCACCTGTACCTAATTAGAGAACAAACAAACCTTGGCAACACCCTCTTTCTGATGTGCTCCTGTGAGGTTGCCTTCTTTTCAGCCCTACGTTGTCCTTAACTGTAGAAGTGCTTTCCCTCTCATTGCACCATCACCTGAGGGCAGCCTCAAAGTGAGGGAATCAATTAGGCCTTGCCCCTGTTGTCCTGAATGAGGGTCAGTGACTTATTAAGACAGGATATGGATCAGCCAAATATCGTGTCTATATGACAGGGGTGTCAAACTCGCATCGTCACGGCATCGTCACGTGACGTATCACAACTTTTTCCCCCTTCGCTAAACCGGGCATGGGTGTGGCCAGTGTGTGACGCATCTGGCCCGCGGGCCGCGAGTTTGACAGCCCTGCTATATGACATATTTCTCTGACTCAAGGCACTTCAAGTCAAGAGTGGGAATAGCCCAGAGAGAATGTTTTCCCCCCACTGCACTAACCCATAGGTTTGCTCTTAGCTTAGCATAGTACTAGATTTATGAATCCAGGTATTGTGGCTTAGTCAAACCACGATTAAATATGCTAAGTGCATCCTATCCACTAAGTTGCAGTTTATTTCTAGGGGCAAATTGACTGCAGATTTCAGGATCATTTCTAATAAATCAGTGTGGTTTCTGCTTTTTTTTTTTTAAAAAAAGATTCTTGGATTTTCCCTACAATCTCAGCATGTTCCTTAATTTCAGCTATTCAAGCTTGGTAACCCAGTCAGTGTCTTCATTTCTCCCTTTGAGCTGGCAACATTATTTAATAAGTTTTATGCATATGCGCTAAGAGTCTGACAAGGAGCCTTGGCACAAAATTAGAGGATTACAAGCATGCCCCTATTTTTCCGCTATTTAGAGGTTGCCAGAGCAAGCAGAAGGGTCACCTGGAAGGGAAGAAAGTAGCTACAAGATCAGAAGTGGAAGGAACAAGTTGGAATAGTTAGAAAGTTGGAGATATATCACTAGATCAGCTTTGTCCCTCTACTTTAAGAATAAAGACTAGGGCTTCTTTGAGTTATAAACAGATTATTCTGATAATGATCATTCTCTTCCACTCAAGCTCTGGGATACATGAATGTGGAACACATTGCTCTTTTTTTTAATTTAAAATTCCTTTATAGAGGCTTTTTCCAGGCAGTTTCGATAATTAAAAATTTAATTACAGGCTAACTAAAAAGGTGATGCGAGCCAGTCTGATGCAATGGTTAAGATACCAGGTTAGAGGCCAGGAAACTGTGAGTCCTAGTCCTGCATAGGTATGAAACCTTGCGGTGAGATGGACAGCAAATAAATTAGATAGATAGATAGATAGATAGATAGATAGATAGATAGATAGATAGATAGATAGATAGATAGATAGATAGATAGATAAATTGCTGCCTAAGAAACAATCAGGCAAGAGAGGCAGGAGTGCCTAGTGGTTTAGTGATCGGAGAAAGAAACTTGGGAAGAGCCCTCCCTAATGGATCAAGCAGTTCAAAGTGGTGGCAGGAAGTTTGTGCCTTCAGATTTGGAAGATTCTGTTAATGTAGCCTTACAATAAAATAGAATTATTTCATCTAGTCCTATTTCCTGTCTGGTATGCCTAGAAGAGCTCACAGATATGATCAACAGGCATACCACAGCTCTACATAGAGCCATTTGATTGATTGATTGATTGATTATGTGCCATCAAGTTGTTTTTGACTCCTAAGGTCCACATAGATAAATTTTTGTCTCTTCTTCTCTTTCCTTCTACCTTTCCTGGGATTATAGTCTTTTTTTTAAGAGGGCTGGGTCTTTGCATAATGTGTCCAAAGTGGAATAATTTCAGCTTGGTTATTCGTGCCTTAAACAAGAACTCTGGATTGCTTTGCTTGATGATCCTTTGCTTTGTTTTTCTTGCCTGTCCACCGCATCCTCAGGAACCTTCTCCAGCACCAAAGTTCAAAAGTATCCAAACTCTTCCTATCTGGCTTCCTTCTTCAAAGTCCAATTTTTGCTTTCATAGAGTGTCACAGGAAATACCACACGGTTTAAAAATAACCGCTGACAATTCCGCTGGGCCATTATCAGCCAATAAAGCTGCTCCAGAACCATACATTTGCTCTGATCACCAGGCAGCTGCATTTCTCCCAACTGGAATTAACAGGAGCTATAGTTTTAAGATCTGAGAGATCAGGATTTCCCCCCGTCCCTTGTTATAAACTTTTCTCCCATCCGCTCCCATCTTTCTAGGGCCTCCTTCCTGTCCTTTTATTATCAGCCAGGCACACAAAACTTAATCCAGAAAAGTGCTTTATTTTATCATGCTTGATTTCTGGGTTAAAAGCCCAAAGGCAAGAGCTGGTTAATTCAAATATTCAGCAGGCTAATTCTTTACAGCGCTGGCTCTTCGGCTTTGAAACGGAGATGAGCACCACCCCCTAGAGTCGGGAACGACTAGCACGTATGTGCGAGGGGAAACCTTTACCTTTATATATAGTATATATAGTTGGGCTATATTGAAAATGTGATATATAAAGATGCACATTCTTTTGTAACTCGTGTTGACTCACTGTCCGATGCTTGACGATATTGTTTAACATGAAATAAAAAAATAAAAAAAAAATTTGAAAAAAAAGAAAGAAAGAAAAATATCAGCACCCTCTACTTACTTGGAAAAAAAAGATTAATGAGTGGAGATCTTTGGGCAATGAATTCCACACATCTGGAAGTTGCCGAAGTTAGGGAAGCCTGATTTATGCTATGCAGTGGTAATGGACATTGGTTTAGGATTATGTCTGCCCTGGACCATACCCTCCTGATCACATATATGGTTGTTGGATTGCAAGAGGAAGGTTGGCAAGGGAATAGATGGGGTGCTTTTTATTGGCCTTGAAATTTTATTTTTAAATGAATGATCACAGTCATTGGAGCCTGTCAATTTATAGGCACAATGAGAGTCTGGGTAGGCATAAGAAAAGCAAGTAAATAAGAATAAGAGGGACTGGTTAAAAGGATGAAGGGAAGTAAAACTGAAAGATGCATTCAGAACATTGTAAAAGGATGCGAGATGACATTTCTTTCTGTTGAAACACTCCATTAAGTAACGATGAAAGTGCTGTGGACACAGAGGGAAATTAGAAAAGGATGCCAAAACTGAAGGTTACTTTTATTTATTTGATCATATAGGAAAACATTTCCCTCCACTGCTAAAAAGAAAGCCTTCAGTACTATTGGCATCCTAATTTAATGTAATTTAACAATGAAAGCTGATGAAATTGCATCACATGATGTTTCACCTGCCTCCCAAGTCCAGTCCCACATACCGCAATGTCCCTTGCTGATGCCTATGCAGTTATTTTCTGACTTAATTTCCCCCAACCAATCTAAGCATGGGGGAGGGGAAGTAACTGAAGGGCTATAAAACTCACCCAACAAAGAGATCTGTGTCAGAATAGAGCTGGAAGGGATCTTGAAGATCTTCTAGTCCAACCCCCTGCTCAAGCAGGAGAGGAGACTATTTCAGGCAAGTGGTTGTCCAGCGATGAAGCACCCACAACTTCTGAAGGCAAGCTGTTGCCAAGGTTAGCCTTTTCTGATGATCTCTGCACCTACTGCAGGTGATTGGGAAAGGAATTCTAGGTAGGTATGCAGAATTGATCAATACAGCTTTTCTAATTTTGTGCATTTGGGCACCATCTTTCTTCAAAATCTGAGCTGTGTCCACTCACCTCAGCTGGCAAAACAAAGCAATATAAACCTATATGTTAACTTGAATGACAGCATGTCATCCCCAAAATAATGGGTGCCTAGGGAGGCATTATTTTCAAAGTAGACACTAGGTAAAGTGAGACACTGTCTTTATTTCTGAGGCTCCGGGGATTTAAACTTCAAGGTGGGTTTGGGCCCTAAACTGACAAAAAATTTAATGATTTCAGTTTAGCCTTGTTTCTTGACAAACAAGGCTGAAATTGAACTGGAGTAAATTTATCACTGTCTGGATTTTTTTTATATGCAACATAGAAATTGCCGTGATGTATGGTTTTTCCACTTCTGTCCAAGCTCTTTAAGCAAATCAAAGCTTTTTATTATTATTATGGTTCATCACACAGTCAGCCAGAGATTTAAACTGGATTTGGCATTTTTATCCACCAATTGAGTCCTTCCCAAAGACCTGGCATAGGCACTTCTTGTTGTTTGAATTTGTTAAAGGTATGATACAGGATATAAGCTATTCCAATTAAAGCTGCCTTTTGTAATTGGTGATTTTATCAATGCTGATGGTTTTGAGGTGATGCTCCAGATGTTTTAAGATTGAACCAAAGGTGCCTATTATTTTCCATCTTTGTATATTTGCAATGAGTAAACATTTTTTTCTTGGGGTAGTTTGCCCCAATTGCTCAGCCAACAATGCTAAGTCCTGTAGACCATTTGTTACCAGAAACTCAGCATGGTCCTTATTGATTATTATTATGATGTTTGTTCCCACAATCACTCAGATGTTTAGACTGGGTTTGGCATTTTTATCAACCTGTTGAGTCCTTCCTAAAGTCCTCCAATAGGCAGATATGGATGTCTGGTGGTGTTAAAAGTATCATCACAGGATATAAACTATTCCAAGTAAAGCTGCCTTTTGCAATTGAGCAATGGTGGCTTTGTAAATGCCAAAGGTATTCAGGTGTTGTTGCTCCAGTTGTTTTGGGGATTGCACCCAAGATGCCTGTTACTATTGGCACTGCCTTTGTTTGCGTTTGCCACAGTCATTCTATTTCTTTTTACAGGTCTTTACATTTTGTTATCTTCACCAGTTCTTTCTCTTCTCTTCTGCTCTCTCCAGGTGCTGCCACTATTCTGACTTTTTTGTCTTTCTTGTTGACAATTGCTAAGTCTGAGGTGTTATGTGGCAGGTGCCTGTCTGTTTGAATTCTAATTTCCAAGAGCACTTTAGCTTCTTCATTTTTTATTACTTTATTTTGTGGCTCTACCAGTTCTTACTTGCAGACAAATGGCACTTCTTACAAATCTTCCAGTGTACCATTGTTGGTAGTCAGTCTGTGCAATCTTCTTGCGGCAGCCAATTATTTTTATTATTTTCAGGTATCCATGGCAGATTTCATTACCACAAGGTCTCTACAATTACCCTTTCCTTCCTGACCTGGCTCCCTTCTAGGACTTCTGGGCCAGGGAAGCCATAGTTTTAGACAGTATCAGCCTGTGAGAAGGAATACAGTCATCAGTGTTAAGAAGCCATTTCCATCATGCTCCTTCACTGAGGGGCTGTAACATTTGTTATTCTTGCTGCCATTTAAAGAAAAAAAACATGACTAAATTGTTTATTTGTCCACTCTTTCTTTTCCACATCTTTTCCATCCGAGCTTCATCTTGTCATCTGTGTAATGGAGCTTAGGGACTCTCTTGGTGTTCAGTCAATAGCACCTTTTCTGAACAGTTTAAATAATTCTAGGAATGACAAATAAATCATCATGATGAATAAATGAGTGAAGGGGAAAGAAACAAAAGAATAGTCCTCAAAAACTAATTGTCCAGTCAAAAAAAGAGAGAGAATATTGGGCTATAAGAAGCCCAGTGTTAGAAGGACAGGCACTTCAGGACATTAAAGTAAACCTTTACTGTCTCAGACAGTAAAAAGACAAATCTGTTCTTCAGCTTTGGGTGCACTTGCCATTTTGATGTATGGCTTTCAAAGTAAATGGAAGCTTGGAAAAATGTGTGTTACTGTTTACTGTGAGGATATGTTGAGATGTTACAAAATACAAGTGAATCGGGCACTCTGGGATGGGATGGGCTAAGTGTTAAGTCCCTTTCTCCACTGGAGGCCTAGTTTCTCATCTCTGATATGAAATCAGGCCATGGTCTTAATATAGATCAAGAATTTCCCTGCCAGGCATGACTCTGTTTTAAAATTTCCTCTTATGCTTCCATGTAACTAGGCTTAAGAGAACACCCAATAAATCAACAGCACTTCAGATATCATGTTCTTAGGAGTATTTGGGTCTAAACTACCTAGTAGAGCTCAATGTTCTTTCTGTGGTTGTGCATTTCCCTCACAAACTCAATATTATTTTAAACCACCATTTTGTGTACCAGCTTGAGCTTTAGAGTTTGTCATCTGGTTGGCATCAGTAAGTTTCTGTAAACTGACCTTGTGTTTTTCTTTATTAGGAGAAAGGGGAAGGTGTTTTCCTTCTCACAGTTTTGCTTCTGTCTCCCAAATTTGGGGGTTTGGGGAAGAGAGAAAGAAAGAAGGGAGAGGTAGGGAGAGAGAATTTATGCTATCCAACTCCCAATTACAGTAGTTTTTTTGTTTTCAGGACTCCCTCCCACATTGAAAAATTCTGGAAGGCCTCAAAAAAGAGCTTTTGTTTTGTATGGCTTATATTTATTAATACCATATTAAAAATTAAAATTGATGTATTTGTAGAATATTCGTTAAATATGTAAAAATAATATGAAACCCATTAGACATTAGCATAGAATGTTTTTATTATTTTATTAATAATAGTAATAATCTTATGGACCCTTGAGAGAGTCTTGGGGAATTCTCAAAGGCCCTTGAACCACTTTCAGAAACCCTGTAATAAAGTGACTGTAGAGCTTGCCTTAGAAAGGAAAATTGAATGCTACCATTTTAGGATTCATAATCAATGAGGAATTACCGTAAGGAATATAGGCAATGCAACAAAAGTTTCTTTGCTGCAAGACTGAAAGTACAGGAAGAAGCATAAGGGAATTACAGTATTATCCAAATACATGCCAGTCCTTCAAGGCAGCAGATGACACGACCAGCTGGCTTCCGTGGAGCCTAAGACCTTTTGGATAGTCTACAAGTCTTGCAAAATGCAACCGTCCCCAACTGCCTTTTATATAAAACTGCCTTTTATATTTTAAATTTGATTGACTAGTTTTGATCATGGACTTGCCCTTGGGTAATGTGTGAAGGACAACCTTACCTGGATATGTCTGAGTCTTTGCAGTTATGCTATTAGGGACTTGGTGCTGGACAGGAGAATCATACCTTTAGCTTAGTTTTCTACTTTGGAGATAGTCCAAGTACAAATAAGCAGGAAAAGAAATAAACTACTTTCAGCCTGTTAGTTTGAGGTGAAAAATCTGACACTCCACTATACTTTTTCATCCAATCTTCCTTAATGTCAATACAGCCAGAGAATGTAGCATCTCTTCTTTACCATTAAAAAGAACTATTGAAATCTTGAACAAGAGTGTTCCATTTGGGCTGGAGGCTATTCTGTAAATCTTTACAGTAAATGTATAGGTAAATTGAACTACCTGATGAAGTAGAATTGTGATGAGCAATATCATCAGGAAGAAGGTCTGGTCTGGATCTAGACAGTCGTGGTTTACTGTATATTCAGTCAACATTCATGTAGAAAGACAACTGATATAAAATCAGTGGAAACTGATGCTGCATTCGTACCTTTGAAAAATACATAACTCTGAGTTTTTATTTACTGTATTTATGTAATTCAATTTGGACTTTGAGTAGTTCATCAATCATAT
>JANHJO010003683.1:84315-98309 GCA_032468235.1 Pseudoxyrhopus heterurus | reverse complement strand
ATGCTGATTCTGTAAACCGCTTAGAGAGAGCTGAAAAAAGCACTGATAAGTGGTATATAAATCTAATGCTATTATTAATGCTATTATTATTATTAGTATCTCCAAGCTGGCGTTACTCTGGAGATCTGTCGAGGTTGTGGAAAGGGCTGGAGGTGTCAGGCAGAAAGTACCAGGACGACACATTAAGTTCTACTTAAGATGTATTGCTCAAATCTGTACATAAGAATCTAGTCAATTAACACTAAATGGTCAACACTAAATTACTGCTAAACAAGAGTCAACAGAATTCAAGAGGGATTGGATTTTTTATAGATAGATTTTTCTTTAATATACCTAAGTGTTTAATGAACAGTGTATTGTCTGAGTCAATTTAGTTATACATAATAATATTTTTTTAACTTGTATATAATAATCTTTCATCATTTTCTTATACATAATAATTTTCCATATTCTAATTTCTACCTCTTATTAACTAACCCACTGATAGAACAAATCTCATGTTAAGAAATATTCTATATCTTTCTTATCCTTTATCTTTAACGTCAATCTATCCATTTCCGCACAATCTAGTATTTTTTTAAATTGTATTTTCATCTGTGGAAGTTTCTTCATTTTTCCAATATTGTGCAAATACAATTCTCGCTGCTGTCAAAATATGTACGTTAAGTATGTTGGACTTACAGCATTTGTGGACGTGTAGTGATTCTAGGCGGAGTACTTTCTTGACGCCGCCTCCCAGACTCTACCTCTTCTTCTCTTACAGAAGGACAAGTTTTGCTCAGGCTTTTTAAGATCCAAAGTCATTATCTTGAAGATTCTCTCTAAACACATAATATACCTAATGTCTTGCTCTTTTTAAAAAAATTCTTTTAAAAAGCATGCTTAAAGCAAAAGGAAATCGGGTTTTGCAAATATTCTTATGCCTTGGGTAGATGGTGGGGGGGGACTCCATGATCTTTCAGAAGATTAAAGTGATGACAAATTGGTAGGAGCCCATGCTTTCTGATCTACAGGTTTGATTTCCTGCTTCTCCGGGGGGAGAGGGGGAATTAACGGTAGGCAATGTTGATTACCTGTAAACACAAAAAATTAACAATTAAGGAAGCAACTTAAGGAAGTGAAAAACTAGCCAGAAAAAGTCTGAAGGTTGAAGTTTCAGGTGGCAGAGGAACTGAAGTCTACAACCAAGGATTCTCGAAAAGAAAAGGAGCCATCAGAGGAAGGAAACCATCAAGCCAATAATGGCTTAAAAGCAAGCTAAAATCCAATCTACAACATACCAGTGGATTGCATTTTAACTTGGTCTTAAGCCAACACCAGCTTGAGCAGCTGTCTAATCATTCTTTCGGACCGAAAATAAATACCGCTTAAATATAATACTACATCCAGTAAAATGCCCCTTGATTATTTTTTGATATATTAGGAAAGGCTTTTCTCGGCCTACAAATGAAAAGTGTGGTTTTGTATCATATTTTCTCTCTCTTTTTTTCCCCTTGTTTGCAGGCTACAAAATGTGGGGGAACAGGGACATATGGCTCTCTTAGGACACAGCTTGGCGGCTTATATTTCTGTCCTGGACAGGGACAGGCTGAGAAAACTTACTACCAAAATCCTTTCGGACACAACTCTGTGGCTTTGCAGGCTCTTCAGGTACTCTTGTGTTACTAATACTTTTTGAGTGTAGCCTTTATCATGAAAGAAAGTCCCATTTAATCTAAATGTCCAGAAACTAATTTAGGAAAACAAAAGGCTGCTTTTACCGTCAGTATTATCATTATTGTTATTAGCTTATGGCAGGGATGTCAAACTCAATTTCATGGAGGGCTGCATCAGGGCTGTGGTTGACCTCGGGGGGGGGGGGCGGCCGGGTGTGGCCGACTGGGTGGTCGTGGCCAGGTTGACGCCACTCCCCAAACTGCTGGCATGTTTCCTCTTCACATTGGATAGACCAGGACAGCCCTGCGGGCTGGATCCGACCACATTGTAGACCCGATCCGGCCCAAAAGGCTTGAGTTTGACACCCCTAGCCTATGGCATTCTTACAACAGCCAGAATATCAGCAGAGTAGTAATTTGGCTTGCCAAGGTTCCAGCCCTGTTATAGGACATGCATGCGCGCTTCCCAAAGTGCGCCACAGGAGGGTGAGCTGGCTTTGCACCAGAGAGAAAGACAAGTAGCTCTTCCTGCAGCATCGCCCAAAACCCCCTCCCTTCCTGGAGCTGCCTCGCAAGCGGGCACCGCAACCGGGAAGGTTCAGAGCTGTCCGGAATCTTGACTGCCTGCACAGAGCACCAGCTTGTCTCCCCACAAAAGTGGTACCTATTTATCTACTCGCATAGAACATGCTTTCGAGCTGAGGCAAGTGATGAGAGCTCACTCTGCCACACAGTGCTAGGACTCGAACCGGCGGAGCCGAGACCATCTCCAGTGTGATTAAACCGCTGAGCCACTGCGTCTCTTATTGTCTGTTAGACAGTTGATGGTCGCATCTTTTTCTGCACTTTCAAAGCCCAATTTTCCGTGTCTTCGTCGTGTTAATTACAAGCTTATCGTCGTGTTTTCCTCCCCCCCAAGATTTTTCAGAAGAATCGCTTGGGGTGAATTGCTTAAATTTACGTGAAGCAAGTGAGCTGGCGCCCTTTTCGGGGCGCTCACATTTGATTCCTCATTGCTCTTGACAGGTTTGAAAATGGGTCAGCGTATTACCATGAAGATGATCGCGAAGGGCTTTTGAAAGTCTGCAAACTGGTGATTCACTCCCGCTATGAAGATTATGCCACCGAAGGTTTTAATGCCTTATACAACAAGCAGCCAATGGTGTACATCAGTGCTGCAGCAAGAACCGGCTTGGGCCAATTCCTCTGTAGTCAGGTAAGTTGAAATGGGCCCAGAGTTTTTGGCCTGCAAATCTTGCCTTTGCCGCCATCTTATTATTCATTATTCTCTGTTAATTTTATTGATTCATTGATTCGTTTATAAGCCACCATTATTGTCTAATACTTCTCCTTCCTTCTATTTCCCCTACAACAATAACCCTGTGAAATGAGTTGGACTGAGAGAAGAGGACTGGTCCAAGGTCACCTAGATGGCTTTCATGCCTAAATACGGACTAGAACTCACATTCTCCTAGTGATTGGTCAAAAGCCACCTAGCTGGCTTTCATGCCTAAGGTGGGACTAGAACTCCCAATCTCCTGGTGATTGGCCCCGAAGTCACTTAGGTGACTTTTGTAGCTACTGTAAAGTGGGACTAGAACTCCCAGTCTCCTTGTGATTGGCCCAATGTCACCCAGCCGGCTTTCATGCCTAAGGTGGGACTAGAACTCCCAGTCTCCTGGTGATTGACCCAATGTCACCCAGCTGGCTTTCATGCCTAAGGTAGGACTAGAACTCCCAGTCTCCTGGTGATTGGCCCCAAAGTCACTTAGCTGACTTTTGTAGCTACTGTAAAGTGGGACTAGAACTCCCAGTCTCCTGGTGATTGGTCCCAAAGTCACTTAGCTGACTTTTGTAGCTACTGTAAAATGGGACTAGAACTCCCAGTCTCCTAGTGATTGGCCCAATGTCACCCAGTCGGCTTTCATGCCTAAGGTGGGACTAGAACTCCCAGTCTCCTAGTGATTGGCCCAATGTCACCCAGCTGGCTTTCATGCCTAAGGTGGGACTAGAACTCACATCTCCTGGTTTCTGCGTAGCACGGTGCCTTCCCCACTAGATCAAACTCTCTCTCTCTCTCTCTTTATGTTGGTTGAGAAAAAAGCCAACAGCTGCACTTTTAAAAAAAGTAAACTTACAATACAAGATTTCATAATCCCCGGAATTGGACATGATGAATTTTCCATCTTTGGACCAATCCAGATGCGTGATGAAACTAGAATGTCCCTGAAGCGAGAGAAAAAGAACGAACCCTTTTTATTGTGACTTGATCGAAGAGATCAATTGATTATCCGATACTTTCAGCGTGGCCAGACAAAGAACGGAAAAGAATCAGGCCGAAAGACCGAAATGCAAAAAATTAAAAATATAAAAAATTAAAAACACGTTTTTCAAACATTAATGGCAGTTTTACTAAACTGTAATTCTCCTTTCGGGCTAAGACGGGACGACGTTTTTCTCTTACGTCAACAGAATGTTTATTTTCTTTTATCTGGCCTTTTTAATTGGCTTTTTGTGAATTGCTTTTTATACAAAGCTCTGTGGGTTTTTTTATGCTCGTCAGCGGCCCGGTTATTTGATTAAGATGAGCGGCCGTAATAATTCACAGAATAAACAAAACGAACTCCCAGGAAGAAATTTCTCTTGATATATTTGTTTTCTTCTTCCACCACCGTCCTTCCCTGGCTTCCTCTATGTTCCTTGCCCTCCAGCTCACCGTGCAGCGACCAAAACGAGTGTATTTATGCTCTTTCTCTTCCACGCTATATATATAGATGAAGTTGTCATGGGAACCAATGGCCAAAAACTCTCCATCTAGCATCAAAAAAAAAAGAGAGAGAGAGAGAAAAAACCAAGTTTAAAGTAAGAAAGAAAAAGGAAGTCAGCTACAGTGGAATCTCGGTTCACGACCACAATTCGTTCCGTAACTTTGGTTGTGAACCGAGTTGGTTGTGAATGTTTGTAGCTCAGGGTTGAACGGGTGGGGTTACTGATGCTCTCAGAGCTTGGTTGTTTTATAGCACTAGCAATAGCACTGTATTTATATACCGCCTATCAGGGCTTGCAATCCTCTCTAAGCTGTTTAAAATGTCAGCCTCTTGCCCCCAACAATCTGGGTTCTCATTTTACCGACCTCAGAAGGATGGAAAGGCTGAGTCGACCTTGGAGCTGGTGGGATTCGATCAGCCAAACTGCTGATCTGCAAGTCTGCAGAGTAGTCTGCAGTACCTCGTTCTAACCACTGAGCCACAGCAGCTCCATAGCCAAAGAGAAAGCATTTTCCCAGCATCGGTTTTGTGTCTTCAACTTTGTACAACCAATAAATCTGGCTTCTCTTGTCACTGAACTGTGAATCCTCCTCAGAGATGCCCAACTGCAAAGCAAGGTATGGAGACCTTGGTGCTCTGTGAGCTTTGGCTGTTTTCTTGCAGATGTTTTCATGACCCAACTAGATAACATCATCAGTACTAGAAGCGAATGGGGCTTGCTCTCTTTATACCTAGTTGGGTCATGAAATCTCTGCAAGATTGCAACCAAACTCAGAGAGCACCAAGGACACCACTGAACTACAAATATTTTCTTCTATCGGTAAAGCAGGTGGTTGGTAACATATTTCTATGCAAACTTTTAGGATGCAAACAATTAACTAATAATTTGCCCTGAGAAGATCTTCCTTCCCCTGTCCTTACCACTTTTACAGAGGGATGGTTGAAAGCATACTGTTGTATTGTATTACTGGGTGGTTTGGAAGCATTACTGCCTCAGACAGGAAAGCGGTGCAGAGAGTGGTGAGGACAGCAGAAACAATGATTAGGCGTTCACTCCCTTCTATCCAGGACATGGCATATAAGCGATGCTTGAGCAGGGTCCACAGTATTTTCAGGGATGCTACACATCCTCTCCATGAGCAGTTTTCTTTGTTACCTTCTGGGAGGGGGCTTTGCGGTATCCAAAGCAAAACAACTAGATTCTGCAATAGCTTTATGCCATACCATATAGTATCAACCTTATTAATTTTAGATTAGATAGACAGACAGAGACAGACAGACAGACAGACAGAGCTGTAGTGGCGCAGTGGTTAGAACGCAGTACTGCAGCCTACTCTGGCTGATCAAATCCCACCAGGCTCCAAGTTGACTCAACCTTCCATCCTTCTCAGGTCGGTAAAATGAGAACCCAGATTGTTGGGGGCAATATGCTGATTCTGTAAACTGTTTAGAGAGAGCTGTAAAGCACTGATAAGCAGTATATAAATCTAATGCTATTACTATAAGGGAAAGAGGAATTCACAAAAGTTCCAGATCTGATATTAAGGGCCATATCAGGAACATATTATTCTTTATGTGGTAAATATAATTATTATAGTTGCACAGTATTTCACTCTTAAAATGTAAGTTTTGAACTCTAGCAGAAGTATAGAGCTTCTAATTACAAGCAGTTTACCTAAAACATAGTAACAGTGTCTTTTCAATGCCCAGAAGTCATAATACTGTAAATATATTAAGATTTTATTGTTGACAGTGATGAATATTAGATGGATGAACCTTGGGCTGTAGTCAATCTAGAACTGTCTTCAATAAAAAGGATAATGGTAAATAGCAGGTAAAAGTAAAGGAGAATATTTGTAGCTCAGGGTTGACATGAGGGATCCTTAGTGCTCTCTGAGCTTGCTTGTTTTCTTGCAGACATTTCATTACCCAAACTAGATAACATCATCAGTGCTAGTAAGGAGTGGGGTTTGCTGTCAGTTTATATTCTGGTGACTTGCTTGTCTGTGTGGTGGGGGCAGTCTTAGAGAATAGCAGGTAACTTGAAATAATTTAAACAAAGCTAGCAGGTTAGTTCTTGGTTGTATATTCTGGGTATTGAGTCAGATTAATTAATTAGCCTCCAATTAAGTCTACAATTCTTTGTGTAAGAAAGAAATTGACTTTTCACATCTAACCTTGTTGTATTACTAAATTGTAAAGAGATGGGGAAATTTAAGCTTTCCTCTTATAATTGACATCCAAATTGTAGAGTTCAAGCTGTATACATCCTCTTGAGGAAGGAGTGGGGTACAGTAATATATTCAGAACAGTAATATGTGCCCCAAAACCATTTTACTTTCCCTTTAAAGAGAAGTAAAAGCATGTTTATGGGCACATCATTTCACATTTCAGATGACATAGTGAAAGATTTACATGCTTGTGGAGACCATGCACAAATCATTACAGAAAGAGAAAATTATGTGGCCCAGATAGTGAGACTAAATGTTTATCCAAACCACCCAGGTCCCCAAACACAGAAACAGCATCCAACAATGTGATTTTTCCTCTGATATTTGAAGGAATACCCTCTAGAGTCAATGTTCTCACTCAGAGACCACAATCAAAAGCATCGCAGGACATGGGCTTCTGCTTCTGTCATGGATATAACACTCAAGGAATGTTATATGCAGCTGTGCCAAGGAAGCAGGAAAAAAAACTCCATATTGGAATGTTTCTCTTCCTGAATGTTCCCCCTTCACCTGGAGCCTTTTCCATCAAGAAGGGGGTGTGGGAATGTCATAAACTATTGTCCAGAAACTCCCTCCCTAATTGTAGTCCTCCATAAAATCATTGCCTGTTTGGAACTTAAGTTCACAGAGGAATAAAAATAAAATTAATCCCCTTCTCTCTCCCGAGCGTTTTATCTTCTCTTCTCCTGACTGATGGTTTTATAATCCGGACTAAATCTGTCACTCCTTTCCGCCCTTTGCCAGGCTCTTTCTGAAGCTGGGCAGAGAAACAAGTACTGTAGTTCATTTGTGCAAGGTCATCATAATTGTGGTCCATTCCCTCAAAATGTTTCATGGACTTCGGACCCTCCAAATGCAGGAAAGCGCAGAGTTCACCCCTTCAAGTCAGCAAGAGAAAACAAAAGGTGATTTTTCTCACTGGATTAACTTTTGTGCCAGGCAAAGCAAGATAGAGTGTAGGGAACAGACCATGGGCCAGTAGCGGTCTGTGGATCAGGGGTGGAGGACTCTTGAAATAAAAGATTCATAAGTCCCTCGCTTCTTCTCAGATCTATCCAGAAAGAAGAATTTATGGAAAGTGTAAGGAATCAAAATTCCAGGTATTCTGGCTCATAGGATTACCATTACAGTCTAGTACAATTCAAAACACTCACATACTCACAAACATTTCAGATTAATGAGAATGAGAATAAGAAAGAGAAAAATAATTTACTTGCTCCCAATCAAAAGGTTACCACCATATTTGCTCCAAAATTCTGTTCAAGGGCAAAATAGGTGACGATTCATTATTTTACTTTTTAAAAATCTGCACGTAAAAAAAAACATTTATTGAAATGCCTGGGAGGTTTTACCAGAAGGAAATTCAGTTGCTTTTCCTACGGTCAGGGTTTTAATATGCAGCACAGTACGTTATATTGCTCAATGACTTGAGCAGGAAAAATGAATTACACACATTGAAAACAAAATGCAAATGTGCAGAATTTCTGCAGAATTCAGGCTGCCTAATTTAAAATTTGTAAAAAAAAAACCACCTAATTATTCCACTTTATTATAAAAATCATATTTATCTTATAAGCAAAGAGCACAATTCGTTTTTAAAAGAGGAACTTTGTTTGGCCTTAACAACTAACAGATACTTTTGTTTCACTCATTTTCAGTAAAAGCAGAAGATTCATTGTAGCACACTATGTTGAAAGCTGAGTAAATGCTTACAATACTTTGGTTGCTCTGAGGAGAAACAAGATTACAAACTAAACCATAAGTAAGCACAGATCTAATGTCTATTTTAATAGCAAGCTTATATCACTCCCCCAAGAAATTAGATTACTGACTCCCAAATCAATATAATTCAGCAAGAATAGCAAATCTTCAAGGCAAAAGGCAGATTGAAACCATTCAATTAAAAGTAATTAACAATTTGATTTTATAAGATTTCATAGATTTTAAACCAGGGTTTCTCATTCATTATAACAAGGGGACTTAGTCTTTTTAAGAAGCACTATTATGGGCTGTTTAATGCTGTGCTAGGGATCATACTATCAAAAGTGGACCAAATTAAGTCTTTTTAGTTATGGGAATAGGATTATTCCCAGCATAGTTAATAATCTCCTCTTTTATCACATGAAGAATTAAAGGTGGTTACAATTTTTGGAGGAGCTTTGAAAAATGAATCCAGAGTTTTAAGATTGCAAATGTTATTTTGGGACAACACATTATATACCTCTGCCACAGAGTTAGTTGTTGCATTGGAGAATTCTTATTATTGCTAATTTCTATGATGGGTAACAGTTACTGGTCTTCTTTTGTATGTCTTCCTCTAAAATCTGAATTCTAACTTCAGCTGTTTGACAGTTTTATTTAATATGTTATCAACTGAACTGGAAAACAAGCCTGATGAAAAAGACTATGACAAATTTAATTTACCATAATAGATTAAGCCCACCCAAGGAAAGCTATCAAACCAACTCAACTCAATGACTAAGTTGACCCCACATGAAGTCTAAAGTTGGAAGCCTTTGGCCTCTATAGATATTGCTGAACTAAAATTTTCAGCATCCTTCATAACTGGCCAGACCGCCTGAGAGTTGCAGTCCAGCAACGTAAGAAAATCCACAGGTTCTTTTTCTGTTAGCCAGCATTATTTCTCCTGTGGGTTTTTTGCCTTCCTATTTTCATCTCCTGCAGATTATCTGCAGTCACATGGTCAGAACTTAATCTCAGATCATGTGAAATGTAAAAGAAATGCATGTTGATAGCACCCACCAAGTGCTAACCTCCCCAGCACCCTCCTTCCTATGATGCAGCCTTTTCTTTTACGCAGGATTGGAATGTGCACACCATACCAAACCGAAACGTGGTTTCCTTCCTTGGGTTTTATCACACATGTGAATTCAACTACTGTGGCATGTAAACAATCCTTTCTGGCTAAATATACGGGATGAATTCAACAAATTGTAGTTTCTTTAATAAATCATGATTATGCAAACTGCTACTTTGCATGTGTAAAAAAAAACAGTGCAAATTCACAAAATGATCTGAACATCTCTTCTTCTATAAATTAAGCCATGCTTGTAATAATCACAACTTACTTCCTATTTCCAGTGACAGAGCCAGAACGTCTGTTGTGGCATTAAGCAACTGGTTCATTCCATGAGACAAGCAGTACTCAGTGTGCCAGAAAATGGCTAATTCTGTATCTCAGCAAGTATAAAGATCACATATAACTTTATTCTTAGAAAACAACCAGCCTACCTAGGAATTTGACAGTACAAAAGGCCTTCCCAGAAGGTTAAACAGCTAGGCCTCTGCAAAGCCTGGCACACATAACTGAACTAACAATATGTTTTGGCAATGCAGCCAATGAGAAGCTGTCCTTGTGCCAATGACCTGAGCTGAACGACCAGCCTTGTAATATCACCCCTTGCTAAGAACAGGTAGCTTTACACAAGAATGATGCACCTGATGAGAATCACAAGCAAACTTGTCTTACAGGCCAGATGCTTTTTTGTTTTGTTTTTGCAAATGGCTCTAAAAATGGAAACTATAAAATGGTTAGTTGCACCATGTTTTAACAAAAACGCTCGTTCCTTATGCTCTAAAGGACCTTTACAAGAAAAGACGTTCTAAATTGTGTGACCTTCGGCAGCTGCAAGTCATTATTATTAGTCAGTGTAAGAGATAAAATAAAGTAGGAACCTAAGCTCATGATATGCCTAACCCTCTCATGACATCTCAGTACAGCTTTGTTCTCCAGGCTCATAGTTTAGCCACAAGGCTAGGTTTAGCAGATAAAACTTGAGTGTCACAAGGAGGGAAATCAAATAGGAGGAAGCTGCAGATTCTATTTATGTTCTTCAGGCATGGAAAGAAATGGGCGGCACTCCTCCATTAACTCTCCTCAAGCTTCTGAAGACTACCAAGGCATTACTTTGCCACTCCTTCTCCAACTACTTGAATTAAGTTTGTTACTAATGGGACTACACTGCTACAACCAGATGCCTCTTCTCATCAACTCAGAAATACAGCAGGTGGTTGGTAACAGTAGTGCCCCCTAGGGCAGGGGTCTCCAACCTTGGCAACTTTAAGACTTAAGACCCTCTGGGAGTTGAAGTCCACAAGTCTTAAAGTTGCCAAGGTTGCTTAAAGTTGCCTAGGATTTGCATGCCCTGCAGGTTGTACCGCACACCCTGGGTGCTAAGGAGTGTTGGCAATTGTTCAGAATTGGCCTGAATGCCCAGCTTCAGCCCACTGTGTTTCCTCTTCCCACACTTCCACTTTTCCAGCAAGTTTAGGTTTTAACAGGCTTACAGCCCCTTTGCTATTTTTTAATGGAGACGTCAACAGACAGATATACTCTCTGCTTGCTTTTACCTCAGAAGTGGTGCAATACAGGTAGTCCCCGATTTACAACAGTTTGTTTAGTTCACTGGAAAAGTGACTTATGATTGTTTTTCATAGTTACCACCTTTCTGGTATCCCCACGATCATGTGATCAAAATTCAAATGCTTGGCAACTGGTTTGTATTTATGACCGTCGCTATATGGCAAGACCCTTTTGGGACCTTCTGACAAGCAAAGTCAACAAGGAAGCCAGACTCACTTAACAACCAGGTTACTAACTTATTATCAACTGCAGTGATTAACTTAACAACTGAGGGGAGAAAAGTCGTAAAATGGGTCAAAATTCACTTCACAAGTATCTCAGTTAACAACAAACTTGGGCTCCATTGTGGCTATGACTCGAGGACTACCTGGACTGTCCCTGAATTATATACTCCCCCCTCCCAAAACGACTCTATAGGCGCATCCAGCTGGATTTGGAGGGGACCGAACGCCCCCTTTCCCCCCTGTCAATGAATTCCTGCTGCCGGATCTGGTGCATGTTTAGGAAGTCAAAAGCCCGCGGAGTTAAAGGAGGTTTCCATTCCAGGTTCTTTTTTCTCCCGGATCTCCCCGCAGCTCCTCCGGGTGGGAGATCCAGTGACGGGGGGGTCGTTACTCACCGCTTTCAGCTGATCCAGCCGGTCCTTCATTGTGATCGGGTGCAACTCCTGTCCCTCGGCCAAGCAGGGAACCCAGGAGACCTGTGCACCGGGAGGGCCCCTCCAGGAAGTGGAAGCCCAAAGCTGAGCTTCCTCCTCTTTCGCCTCCTTTGCTCACTCTCTAAGAGGAGCGTCCGAGTTGTACCAGGGCGGGAGGGTGAACATGCATGCCGGCATCCCCAGCCCACCCCGCGCAATCTCAATCTGGCTCTCGCTCCCCCGGCGAGCCTGATCCTCCGGCGCTGAGCTGGCTGCAGCTGCTAATCCTCGGTGACAGACGCGGAGGGAAGGAAGAGGGGGGAGGGGGAAGGGGAGAGTGAAAGCTCCGCCCCCTTTACCTGGGCAGAACGCTTAAAGAGACCGCGGCCGCATCTAGCGGCTGTGTCGACGAGCGGTCGTGGCTTCAGCCTGGAGAGCATTGGCTACACGCTTGTATGACTCCCGCAACTTCCTCTTGTTCCAGGTTGGGTTGTTTTGTAGTAGTAACAAGCCGACCGGCAAGTCCCTGAACTCACACCGTGACCAGGTGAGGACAGGGCTGAACACCCGCCAGGTACGGTTTGGCTTCGTGGCTTTTAACGGAGCGGAAAGAAAAAAAAAGTCTTGCAGGAACAAGCCAAAAAGGTGAGTATCTGGGAAGTTTTTTAAAAGAGAATCAGTGTTGGGAAAGATCATGGGACAGGCCTGAAGGTCGGAAGGCAGAAATAGGTAAAGAGAAGAGGGAATGCAACTGTTCCCCTTGGGCTTTTGAACTACCACCTATGTAGTAATTTCTGGAGCCCAAGTAAGAATTGCACCAGCTGCCTTTCAGGCTGAGGTCCATCTTCTAGGCCAATGTTTCTCTCTGCAATAGGAGAAACAGCAGAACTTCTTAAGAAATTTGTCAGAAAGGAGATACAGGTAGTCCTCGATTTACAACAGTTTGTTTAGTGACCGTTCAAAGTTACAACAGTACTGAAAAAAAGATCATACTGAAAAACAGTATGATCGTTTTCACACATACAACTCTTGCAGCATCCCCATGGTCACATGATCAAACTTCAGATGTTTGACCACGGATTGATATTTATGATGGTTGCAGTTTCCGGGGTCATGTGATCCCTTTTTGTGTACTTATGACAGGCAAAGTCGATGGGGAAGCCAGATTCACTTAACAATTGTGTTACTAACTTAACTGCAGCAATTCATTTAACAAGTGTGGCAAGAAAAGTCGTAAAATGGGGCAAATTTAACTTAGCAAATGTCTCACTTAGCAATGGACATTTTGGGCTCAGTTGTGGTCGTAAGTCAAGGACTACCTGTAGCGTATCTGCTCTTCGGCTGTGAGATGTCCTGGGAGGGCAAAGAGGCAGCCATCTAGAAAAGGAAGAATGAATAATGCTATATGTAACTACATACTGAAATCATCCGGCTTGCAAACTTTCTATGAAAATATGGGTAAGTAGCAAAACTGTATATGATTTAAATATACCAAAACTATACATACATCATACAACATATCAAATTGGACCGTGGGTAATTATGTATAGGAAAATATTTTTAAAAAGAGGGAGAAAGGGACACCAGCCCAATAACCTTTTTCTACTTCCCAGGAATCGAAAACTGAATCCAATTCTGAAATTTCTCCTTGCTTAAAGAAGCGGGGAGCCTGCAGCCTGATACAAAGGAGTCATCATGAGATGAAATACTGAACTTGCAAGATAACTTACCTCCCCTCCACCTCCAAAAAACATTATATTAAATTTGGTCTTATGAAACCTCTGAATCCCACTCAGAATTCTGCAGTCATTGGCATAGAAGTTTCTTCTATATGGAAACAGAACGATCTTTATTTGAAAACTTCCAGTGATGAAGCACTCACAATTCTAGGAAGCAAGCTATTCCAATGATGAATTGTTCTGACTGTCAGGAAATTTCTCCTTACTTCTAGGTAGGATCTCTCCTTGACAAATTTTCACCCATTAGCAATAGCACTTAGACTTACATACTGCTTTACAGCCCTCTCTAAGCAGTTTACAGAGTCAGAATATTGCCCCCAACAATTTTAGGTCTTCATTTTACCCATCTTGAAAGGATGGAAGGCTGAGTCAACCTTGAGCCTGGTGGGATTTGAACTGCCAAATTGCAGGCAGCCAGCAGTCAGCCGAAGTAGCCTGCAGTACTGCACTCTAACCACTGCACCACTGTGGCTCATACTTCTTGTCTTGCCTCTGGTGTTTTGGAGAATAAGTCAATCCCCTCTTCTCTGTGACAGTTGAGTAATTTTAAACTGTTTGAATTATATAAAGCTTCTTGATA
>JANHJO010003683.1:38608-58567 GCA_032468235.1 Pseudoxyrhopus heterurus | reverse complement strand
AGGACAGGAAGGCCTGGAGGAACGTTGTCCATGGGGTCGTGATGGGTCGGACACGACTTCGCAACTAACAACAACATGGGTTAATCAATAAACTAAACCTATTGTACACATCGTCCTCTTCTCCCATCACTGGTCATTGCTCTCCCCTGCTGTTTTGTCCTGGTTTAACTGGGATGCCTTCCTATGTTGGAAAAGAGCAGGACGAGTAGGCCCTTCCGGTTGCTTTTACAAGTCCACTGGCGGCACAGTGAAAAGCTTTTTCTTTCTCTTCCTCCTCCTCCAAATTCTTTGACAGGATGGCAAAACTCTGAATCTTTCTAAAAAAAAAAGAAAAGAAATCAGGGGGAAATTAGCAAGATTTATGCCAGTCTCACCCAAGTGAGAGGAAAAAAAGGTGTTTTCTTCTTTTCTATGTTATTACTTAGGGCTGGCAGCGATTCGGATCCGATTTTGAGCACACTTTTCGGATGCTCATATTACTCGCTGGGAATATCTTAAATCAAAAGTGTTTTCCCTCCCTGGAGACTTGTGTGCCAGTTACTGCGGAAGGAAGCGGCAGGAGCCCTGAAAAAAACCTCGCTGTTTTATGTTCTTCCCAACAGATCTTACAGCCGGGTCAAATCACATTTTATATTTTGAAAACAGCCCTAACGAAACTTCAATGCATATACAGTATGATCCGCAGCAGCAGCAATTGATTCGGAGGCTTTCCATATATAGCCGGGCAAGTGCGTTTCCTGTAGAGAAACGATCGCCTGGCCCTTTAAGGCGGCACTCCCCCTGACGAGGAGGAGGGGGCGAGGAAGATATTTTCTTTTTCAATAGCGGGACCGGGAGGAACGGCTGCCGCCAGTACGCATGCGCGCCAAATTCATCTACGCAAGAGGAAATCTGTGTGGTGGACTTTAGGTGATACGTCAAGACGCGGAGCACGTACCAGGGGGGGCGGGGTTCCCGGGGTAGAGCAGGGTCCGCGCGGAGCCTCCCGGGCAGCGGGGAGGGGGAGACCCCCGCGCCCCGCCAACCATGTTCCGCTACCAGGTGAGAAGGTGACGGCCGTGCGCGGCGGGGGCTGCCGGTCTCCTGCGCAGGCGGGGCCTCCTCCGTCGGGAGGGGGAGGCGGCCGGGGACCACCCTTGCGGTGACCTTTGACCCTCCGAGGGAGCTCCCCGGCATTTGCGAAGCGGAGGCTCGATCTACCAGCGGAAGGTTTCCACTCTCCCCGCCCTGGAAGGGGGCGATTTAGCCCGGCCTGGCCAAGCGGAGCGGATCTCTGGTGGGGGGTGGGGTGGCGGGATCGGGCTCCTCTTGGTCCTTTTTCTTTGCTTCATCCAAGTTCCGGCTGGCGGTCTCATCGCTGCGCCCCGAGGTGGCAAAGGCAGAGATGACTTGTAGGGCGGCCGATGCTTGCGGAAGAAGGCTGGCTGCTTCCTCCGAGTCTCGGCAGCCGGTTTCCCGCACCCCAAAAAAATTTTTTTTAGCGTTTGCCGGAGCTTCTTCGGCTGGCCAGGGCCTTTTGAGAATTGCCCCGCTTCCCTGTATTTCCTGTTCCCGAGGGGCTGATAACTTTGAAAACACGTGGAGCTGAATTAGAGACCCCGGCGCGAATTACAGCGTAGAGTTATATTCCTTTTCTCAGTTAAGAAAACTGTTGAAAGGGAAACATAGCTGGATGTAATTAATCTAGCGTAATTAATATGTCGTGACATGGTGCTTCAGGATTGGAAGGCAAGGGAACAGAAGGTGGTTTAGTTTTGCGGGAGAAAACCCGAATCTAGAGATTGGGAAATTTGGATATTAGTAACTCTCATAAGTGAAGGTGTGCAACTGGCTGGTGCCTTGGAAAATTCAATAATCAAAATTATAAATGTTGCTTTAAGGATGATGTTTTTATAGCTGTGTGGAAGTAATCTTGCCTACAGAGATGAGTATGAAAATGAAATTTTTCAGAAGAAATGGACATTAGTTGATAATTCTGTTATTGTTTTGATCTCTGTTTACATTTGGATGTTTCCTATGGAGGACAGGATTGATGCATTTTGAGACAATAGAATAGGTTCCTCTTTTTCTGAGCATTTAACTTAATGATGTTTATAAGATTCAGACCTGCAGAAAAATATTTTAAGTGCTGTAACTTTTCCAACCTGATGACGTATGAACCTATAGCCATCAGAGTTCCTAGTCAGCATCACCATTACTAGATGAAGAGACTAGGAGTTGCAATCCAAACACTAGGACATAGGCATAATGGATTAACTTGAAGTGACAACTTGGATGCTAGAATTTTGTTTGGTGGTTCAAGTATGACTGTTGAGGATGCAAATGTATTATATGGAGCTCTTTTCTCTGGGCAATTTAATGAGCTAAGCTCCATGTAACACAATCTCCATTTTGTTTCAACTTTAGTCTTCCCCATAACCAACTCTATGCCTGGGATCATATACTAACTCATGTTTAAAGATCTGATGAACAGAAGGCTGTTTAGCACAATGTAGTAAACCAGGGGTCCCCAACCCCTGGTCTGTGGACCGACACCGGTCCACGGCATGCCAGAAACCGATCTGAGCAAACAAGTGAAGCCCCATCTGCGGCATGCAGGCAGCACGTGAAGCCACACTCTCTCTTGTCCATGGAAAAACCTCTCTCCTGGTTGCCAAAAGGTTTGGGGCCGCTGTACTAAACTATAAGATGGAAAAGATAATATTTGTGAGAGACAGCAGTCACCGTAATTTAGCATTTTCATTATTTCCTATACATTTGGAGAGGATGGCTTTTCCCCATGGTTGTGTGTTTGTGCCTATAAAAGGTTTACCCTATGCGTTACAGATTTCCAAACTTTCTCCTTTATACACTCTTAGTGTCTCTAATTTTTTTCACCCCTAGGCCAAAAGACTATCCAAAAATCCAGCTTTGGAAATGTATGTTGCAAAAATTCAAAGTCTCCTGTGGCAACCCAAAGTGCCATGCCACATAGTTTTGGAATCATGGCTACAGTTATTGTGTGCTTACTATTTTAAAGTTATGAGAAATGACTAGTTGTTGGCAATGTAGTATGGATGTGCCCATATGTGACTCTGGCTTCAGGCTGTTCACTGTAAATGTATGGCTGGGTTCATATAACTCAGTAAATCATAGTAAATCACATTATACTTACTCTGTATTTCTAGAATTACTATAGTTGCTCAAGCCACATAATGCTTTTGGGTGGTTCAGGTACAATTTTCCCAGATCAGTCTAAGAACATGAACTCATGATCCGTTAACTTATAATTATGCTTAAAATTCCATTAAGCATTTTGTACTTGTAACAATGACTGTAAAAACAAGGAGATGAGTGTGTGTAATCACACTCTTGTTTTTATACTCTCACTCTTTTTTATCTCTCTGTGTAGTTAAAGGAATACAGTAGTTACTATAAGGAGTAGTTGAAGGCACTCTAGACTGGTAGCATTAATAAAATTGATCAATTTCCCTTTAAATAAGAAAATGAAATTTGCATTCCTTTCCCCATTCCATCATTTCTTCCCTCTCCTCCCTAGCTTCTCTGAAATAGAACATTACTGTTTATATACATATGAGAAATAAAGCAGTAGGGTACATTTAAGTCCAAAGATCTAGACATGTTTTGGTAGATAATGTAAGGAAAGCTCCAGAATAAATAATCAAATATTGCCAATGTGGTAAATAACTATTTCTTTGAAGAAAGACAATTTTGTAAGTTGTGGATTATCTTTATTCTGCCTTTAAAGCAGACTTTTTACATAAATGCTATTATAGTACTACACACACATGCATGCACACACTTAATTTCATTATTGTGCTCTATCCTGCAATCATAGGCTGAGTCTGGTATCCAGGATAAAAACAAAAGAACTGCTTGTTGTACATTATCATGTGTATACAAGCTACTGTATATTTAACTCCTTCAAGATATAATAGTTTAAGATTTAATAGGACAGTTAATTGAGTTGGGAACATAAAGTACATATGAGGTAATTGCTTCTTTCATGATTTGTTCCTTGTCATAAATTTCTGTACACATTACTGTGTGTGGGGGGAAGATTGTTATGATTTGAAACTGAAATATATTTTTAATCTAAATATATCTTGAATTGGGTCATGATTGCAATCATTCACTACATGAAACATATGTGCCTTGCTAAAAAGGGGAAGCATGAAAATATTAAATTTACAAATTTATATAGAATGATTCTATGGGGAGAACAAAGTATTTTGCAAACAGGCGGTATTCAACCATCAAGTTAGTTATTCAGAATTAGCTTCATGGGTTCATTGTGCTGAAATATAGTTCATTTAATAATGGCTTGACGGGATTTCACATTGTGCTAAATTATATATTATGAATAGTAAACCACATTTGTTTTGGGTCATATACTGTTAATTCAAACCCAAACAAACAATATTATGGCTAGTAAAATTATGTGAATCCAGTTTGTTACTTAGCATGATATATGAATTTAATGTTCAATACGGCATGGTAGTTAAAATACTGGTTTGGGCCAGAGAAACCCATATTCAAGTTCCTACCCAGCCATGGAAAGTCACAGCGTGAGTTTGAGCCAATCATTGTTCTTCAGCCCAATTTATGCTACAGCATTGTTCAGAATTTGGAGAAAGGAATACAATGTATGGCATCATGAGTTTCTGAAGAAAAGGAGCAAGAGATTAATATAGAATAGAATAGAATAGAATAGAATAGAATAGACTAGAATAGAATAGAATAGAATAGAATAGAATAGAAGAAAAAGAAAAGAAGAGAAGAAAAGAGAAAAGAAAAGAAAAGAAAAGAAGAATTCTATTTAAACATCAGAAGGAAGAGGCTTGTGTTGTAATGCAGTATCTGGGTTCATGTCTCATGCTAAGCCATAACATGGTTTATTTGATTTTAGCTTTGTATGTTGGATGAACTTGTAACTGACCTTTTTGAATTAGGGTTAACAATGTTTTTCTGTGAATCCCACCAATTATGCTTTAGCATAACATGTGAACCCAATCAGTTTTCCAGAACGATCATTATCCAGGAACTGGGGACCTGTCCAACTGTTGTAGCTCCCAATATATCTGACCATTGACTTTGCTCGGCAGGGCTGCTGGGAGATATAGTTCAGCTATCCTGTCGTATACTCTTCTGAATTTTGATATAAGACCAAATTATTTTCCAAGCAGGAAGAGCTGTGAAGTTTCTCTGCACAGTGTTTGCCATTATTGTTCTAGAAGATGTGCTTCATGCACATTTACACAGGCAGAGAAACACATGCTAACTTCATGGTACCCACCAAAATTTTATTTCTGTATGCATATTAGGAATTAATGATGCAATATTACAGCATAGGAAGGAGTGAAATATACTTGGTAAAGTTGCAGTTCTGTAGATATAATGAAATTGAAAAGTATAAAACAGTGACAGGGCCCATATGTCATGCAATGCCTTAATGTGCCTTGTTTTGAACTAATATGGTATGTGAATCAGTGTCTTGGCAAAATGTTTTAGCCAAGGAACCCCAAATCATTCACCTCTTGTGAAATGTCATTTGTTCCTAATCTGCAACATAAGGCAGCCTTCCCCAGTAACAGACTCTACAATCGCAAGCCTGTAAGGCTTGCTGTGCTGGCTGGGGATGATGGAGTATAGCTCAACACATGGAAAGTATCAGGTTGAAAAAGGTTGCCAGGAAGTAACTGTTAGTTGTGGAGGTAAAAGCAGTATGGATTTAGATATTTTTTTCACTAGGTTCATTCCTAGTTATTCTTGATTATAAATTATCTGGTGATAGCTACATATTCTTTGGAAGTGCAGAAAGAAGCTCTTAACTTGTGAAGTTATAGATATTAGGGTTCTAGTTTTGTTTTGGGGGAAACAGATTTCTACACTTTCTTTTTTTAATAATATATTTTTGGATTACTGTAGAAGTGGGCTAAAATCACTTAAGATTTTCTTTTCTTTTAAGTCCCTTGAGGACTGCCCTTTAGATGAAGATGATGAAGCCTTTCATAATTTGGCTGAGGAAGATGAGGATATCGATCAATTCAATGATGACACATTTGGAGCTGGTGCAATTGGTGAGTTCATATAGCTAATATAGCCTGACTTTCTATTTATATGACTGAGGTTCTTGTAACACCTTCTGCCTATACATGTAATATCATAATTAAGGTAAGCAGTCACATGTCTTTTCCATGGAATAAGTTTTAAATTGGTTCTATGTTCACTGCTGAATGTAGAGGTTCTGGGGAAGCTCCTTTCCATTCCAAGGAGATGATCTGCTTGGGAGATAAAGGCATAACACAAGGAGTGAGGGAATACTGCATGGGAGAAATGTGAGGGAAATGCTGTTCATGTCATTCCTTTGCAGACGATGACTGGCGGGAAGCGCACGAAAGATTGGCTGAGCTGGAAGAAAAACCTGCATCCTCAACAGAGCAAGTGGATCACAGAGTTACCGATGAGATGGACCTGTTGGGTGATCATGAGGAAAACCTGGCAGAGAGGCTTAGCAAAATGGTGATTGATAATGAATTGGAAGATCCAGCCATTATGCAGGCAGTGCAGACTCGGCCTCTGATACAGGTATGTAGCAAGGGATGAAAATGATGGGGGGAAATGGGATCTAATGTTTACTGGTTCACATAAAACCAGTAAAGTCATTTCCCTAATTTTTTGTTCCCTTCTTTCCAGCAGCCAGGTGGCCTCAATTCAAGTATCTGGGATGGGCCCTCAGTTTTGAGGCGGATTAGAGGACCACTCCTCACTCAGGTTCAGTGCTCTTTTTATTGTGTTTCTGAACCATCAAGGAAATTAGTTTTTTCCTGTCAGTAATGTTCAAGGAGCTATGTAGGAGCCATGTAGCTGATAAAGGATCTCTTTTTAACAAAAAAGAAAAGTTTGCTGTCATAACTGGGGATGGCCGAAGGATAGAAAGAAATCTGTTATTGAAGTTTTGCAAAAGGAACAAAGTGCCCTAAAGATCATAACAACACACCATATCTTATCTCTCTGTTTCATCTATCGATAGCCCAGGTGGAGCAGCTAGAGACTTTGGAGTGCAGCTCTTGCTCAATATTTTGGCACCTTCGATGTTTGTGCTTAATCAGACTTGAATTAAAGCATTTTAAGAGATTATCTAATGTGTTTTGCCAAAAAAAATTACGGATAGTTGTCAACATACGATTGGTCACTTAGTGACCATTAGAAGGTACGACAGGCCTTGAAAAAAAGGATTTACGACTTGGATTTGAAGTTCCAACATCTGCAACCCCTTCTCCTGCACTCACGTGACCACATTTGGGCACTTGGCAGCCAGCCCCATTTACAACCGTTTGCAGCATCCCACAGTCACATGACCAGAATTTATGATTTTTCTCCCCCCTCCCAAAATCACTGTTTACAGGTATTCCTTGACTTACAGCCCTTCATTTAGTGACTGCTCAAAGTTACATCGGCACTGGAAAAAGTGACTTATTACTGTTTTTCACTCTACCATTGCAGCCTCCCCAAAGTTACATGATCAAAATCCAGCTGCTTGGCAACTGGCATATAGTTATGATGGTTGCAGTGACCCAGGGTCATGTGATCATCTTCTGTGACCCTCTGACAAGCAAAGTCAATGGGGAAGCCAGATTTATGTAACAACCGTGAACTAACATAACAGCTGCAGTGATTCACTTAATAGTTGTGGCAAGAAAGGGCATAAATTGGGGCAAAACTTACTTATCAGCTGTTTTGCTTAGCAACAGAAATTTTGGGCTCAATTGTGGTAGTAAGTCGAGGACTACTTATGCTAGGCTTATTGAGCAACCACTACAAAAAAGGTCGTAAAATCACTTGTGGTCACGTGATGTGGCCACTTAACAACCTTACTACGAAAATAGTAGGCTGAAGTCAAGGACTATCTGTAAAAAAAATGTAGAATTTTTAAAACTTAGATTAGTTATCAGAAATTTACTGACCCTTTAAAAGAGGATTAAATCAATTTCACGCTGGGTAGTTTCTACCACCCTTTCCCAACTTGTTCCCCATTCAATTAGCTGACAGAGAATTGTGGGAGTGAGATCTAATGTATCGAGAAGAAAGAAGGTAGAAGATAGAATGACTGCTTCTCAGTACATGCTAGCCTTTCTGCTCCTGCTTACAGATTCGTTCTTCTAAATTAGAGGGGGAGTTTATCTCTCGCTCTCTCTCTCTTTCTCTCTCGCTCTCTCCCCCTCCCTCTCTCTCTCTCTCTCACACACACACACACATACACTCTCTCTCACACACACACTCACTCTCTCACTCTCACTGTTGGCACAGATGAAAAGGGATCCCATGTTTCTTTACTATCCAGTACTGCATGTACTCTGTTTATTTAACAAGAATGTTTCTCCTCCACTGCTAGTTCTTGCTTGCTGCAAAAAATACTTCTGTTTACTGTTCGATAGTCACTATGATAGTCAATATTAAGCAATATTTAAAGGGAATGCCAGATGTGATTCTCTCCTCTTCAGGAAGTGCCCTCCGTATCTGTGCTGGAATATGCCCTACCACAGAGGCCTTCGCAGTCCCGAGAAGAGGAGCAAGATGTCTCAGAGCGAGCACTACCTAGGCGGTCATGCTCCCCAGTTATTGGCAGTCCTCCTGTTAGGGCTGTTCCTATTGGGACACCTCCTAAGCAACCCACCATGCCCAACTTCAACCAACAGGTATTGTTTTCCCCTATTGTAATAAAGGTGCATGGATCTAGGGTAGAGGATGCTTAAAGGAACAGAATGAAGTAGAATGCAATGTAATGAGTGATAGCATCCCCTGAATGCTAGCTCTTCTTCAGTAGAGAAAGTATTTCTTTTTGGCCAGCTGTCAAAATTGACATAGTGTCAATGTCAACCTGAACCTTCCAGTCCTATTTCCATTGTGAAAGTAGCTTGGTATCTGGGAATTAAAATTGGAACTGGCAGAAGCAATTGGTGGTTGAATCTTAATTTGCCATGGATGCTTACTCTACTTTCTTCTCCTTTCTGTTCAACAGATTCTATGTCCGAAGCCTGTTCACATCAGAGTCCCAATTCAGCAGCGTTATCCAAGTCCCTTCAGTGAGAGGATGTCTCCAAACCAGCTCTGCAGTGTAACGGTAGTCTTGCGTAATTAGTTCTGTATGTTGAGTTGGCCTTTTATAATGAGTCTTGCTTCCCCTTTTCACCTGGATCACTTGATCCTTCCAATGTTCCTGAAGGTGATTTGTCATAAATGTAATCTTAATAATTTCTGATCTTGAGTAAATTTCATGGATAGCAGAGAACATGTCAATGAAAGGAAATTCCCAGAGCAATCTTCCTACATTTATAACTTCTATAACATGGCACCTTCAAGAAGAGTGGGTATTTTAGAATAGTAATCCTAATACTTCTGAAAGCTATTAGTTTTGGGAAGATAGACACGTGACTTTAGCTTTTCATTTTGCAAATAAGAAATAATAGAAAAAAAAACTCATCCTTTTATTTTTACAACAATTTATAAAGACTTTCAGGTCTCTCACAATGAAGCCATTGGCTTCAAAATTAGCTCCATGCTAGTGGCTGTAAATCATACTTAACCCTTCATGGGTTTGTGATCTAGAGATCTTATTGACCATTCAATAAAGTATGACACTCTGTTGTTAGAAAATATTGCCTTTTATATTGAATTGCTTAGCCTCTCTGTCACTTTCCTCTTTCTTTATCATGTCTATGTGACAGAAATAGTTGCTGTACTAGATATTTAAAAAGTTTTAATTACATTTTCATTGCGGTGCTGTTCAAATTATTTTGGTATTTTAACGTAATTATTCTGAATGCTTTATGTACAAATGAATAAGTGGTATTTCTGCTTCTCTATGATTGTTCAAGCATTTCTAGTTTTTATTTTTCTTTCTCCTTCTGAATGTATCTAGAAGCAAACTAAATTTTACCTTAAGAGTTCAAGTATTCCATTTCTTTTACCAGAACAACTCCCTCTTAGGCCATCCGTTCCCTCCTAATGTTACACCTGTTCTCACCCACCTCCAGAGAGCACAGCTACTAGGAGGAGCACAGGTAAGCAACAGTCTACTACTCCTTCTCATTCCAATGTTATTGGGTGCAGCATTTTCTGCATGAGGAGCGGAACCTGAAATCCCAAAGATGCATGAAACCCTGAATTTGCTAATTGTATGTTTAAATTAAATCAGATTCATTGTGTATCTTGGCCCTGCCCTCTTTTTTGCCCTTTGTTTCTCTTCCTCTCTTACATGCAGCTTTCTTCCTGAAAAGAGCTATGTGCCCTTCATCCCACTGGGATCTTCACTTCTGCTATACAAGTTCTTCCTCTTTGTATTTGCTGCTTGTGACTCTATCACTGCCTGATTCATGCATTCAGGAACAGTGGAACTATAAACAAGTCTGTATGGGTGGTTGAAGATCTGATTCTTCTGCTTTCCCTCTCTACTCTGTAGGCAGGGAGGATGTCTCCTAGCCAGTTTGCACGGGTCTCTGGTCTTGTTGGCAGTCCTCTTGCACCCATGAATCCAAAACTGCTCCAGGGCCGAGTAGGACAGATGATGCCTCCAGCTGGTGGCTTTCGTGCCTTTTTTGGGGCACCAGCTACGCCACCATCACAACATCACTCCCCATGTCCTGGAGCTCACTTGCAGAATCTACGGTAACCTACTTCTTCCACCGTCCTTTTAACATACTGCTGGACTGAGTTGTGTTTGTGAACACTCCATGGCCCTTTCTGAAGAGGATCTTTTATTTTCCAGGCCACGGCCACAAATGTTCAGGCCAGATACAACTCACCTTCATCCACAACATCGACGGCTCTTACACCAGAGACAGCAGCAGAACAGGAAGTGAGTATCCAATATGCTTCTTTGCTTTCATGAAGGTAAAGGAGAGCCTAATTGCTTTCACAGTGCAAAGGTGAGGTCAGAGCCCCATGTGCTTTGCATCAAGATAACCCATTTTTGTGTGTGTCCCAAGCAACTTGCCCAGTTGCAGTGCTTCTGTTAACATGCTTGTGCTTATAAACATGTAAATCAAGAATTCTGGGAACGGGCTAGATTAAAAAACCTGGAAGACCCTATCATTAAAGCTAGAGATGGCAAAAGCAACTATAGGAAAGTGAATAATCTCTTTAAAAGCTCTATGAAAAAAATCAAAAATACATTGCAGGAAGAGAGAAAATCCAGAGGTTTAGAGTATTGTATTAGACCAACCTGTAGACTTTTGATAGTTATTAACCATAATGGCTAAAATTGAATTTCCATAAGCAAAGCATCTGTTGACTAGACATGAAGAACATACAGGGAAGTGTATTCCTCTTGTGCATTTTTATAGAGCAAGCAGTGAACTTTTGGACTTGACAGATAATTAACTCTTTTCAACAAGGCTTTTCCTGCATTCTTGAGAAAATATCTGCACTGGATACCAATCCCACTATCTGCCATTTACACTTCTGTTTCTTCATTGCCCTATTCACTGAAAGAAGTACTCGGCCTGAGAGTATTGTTCTTCCCTATGAAAACATAAGTTATGGATTGAAATTATATTATAACATTATACTGATCTGGAGCTGTCTTTCATGACAGCTGTAGACATTTGCTTAAAAGGGGCTGCTCTGCTTAGGATTGATCTGTGCTTTATAAGTCGCAGGCTACTGTTCCAAAGTATTTTCTTCAAAGGACACAGAATACAGCTGTTAATTATATTTTGCCAGATTATGTTGCGTTTCTTTTAGTCAACACAGGAATCTAAATGGATCAGCAGGGGACCGAGGGAGCCACCGAAATAACCATCAGGAGCAGATCAGGAAGGATCCTTATGCTAATCTTATGCTGCAACGGGAGAAAGATTGGGTATCCAAGATCCAAATGATGCAACTGCAAAGCACTGATCCCTATTTGGATGACTTCTACTACCAGGTTGGTGTTCCACATATTTGAACAAATGACTGTTCATCCTGTAGTCCCTGGTTATGCTTAATGGAAGATGCAGGCAGTAGCACCTGAAGGGTGCTTGGATAGATAAGAAAGTGACAAAACAGATGCAGGGGATGGAGGGGAATTGTCCTATTCTGCTTCTATTCCTCTTCTCTCTGCAGGTCATTTATACAAAGTTTCTGTCTGTTGTTTGGGTGGGACAGTGGATTCTTATTTTGTTCAAAAATACATCAAGCTCATGGTGTTCAAGATGACTTCTAACCAACTTTTTGATGCCTTAGAACTATTTTCAGAAACTAGAAAAATTGTCTGCAGCTGAGGAGATGCATGGCGACGGTCCTAAAAAGGAGCGTACAAAACTAATCACCCCGCAAGTGGCGAAACTAGAGCACGCCTATAAGCCTGGTAAGTTTCTATTGTATAGGAAGAGGCTGGTCTATATATATGTAGTACGTGGGAGGTAAAATATAGAGGTGCATGAATGGAATGGAGGGGGATTGAGATATCATAACTAAGGTAATTCATTTTTTTAAAGGATCTGCAAGTAGAAAAGTCATCCATTGGAAAGATGTGCTTCTTACTATTTTCCTTGTTAAGAAAATTATTCCTCCCCTCATGCACACACATGATGTTTAATTTTACTCCCATGTACAGCAGTTCTACAATTCCACTGCAATAGTTTTAGCATAATACTGTAGAGGTAGTAAAGGAAAGCAAGGAATAAAAGCATTTTGTGGGGATAGACAGATGTGAGCTCTTAGTGAAGTCAAAATAGAGTCACCTTGTCCATGCTTGGCTTCATTATCTAACTTGCAGAAAGACTAGAACGTCCAAAGGGTATGTGAAGATCACAGAGTTTTCAGACAAACAGTTTTGACTCATGAGACCCATCTGCATTGTTTTTCTTCCATTCTTGCAGTGCAGTTTGAGGGCTCACTAGGGAAGCTGACCGTATCCAGCGTGAACAACCCCCGCAAAATGATAGATGCTATTGTGACTTTAAGAGGAGAAGAAGATGTAAGTTTCTCTTGTGACAATTACTTTGTCCTCCTGTGACAATTTCTTTGTCTTTGAGTGGGTGTTTTGTCTTACTATTTCATGTTTTTCCTTTTAAATATGAGAAGAGAATTTTTGAATTTTCTTCTCAGGTTGTGGGAAATAAATTTTCTGCATAATGTGTGTCCATTCAGCTGTACTTTCTGTCTCTTCCTTAGGAAACTAAGGAGAAGCAGGTTCGAGATAAAAGGCGCCAGACTCTCTTCACTATTGAAAAAGTGAGTTTGGCATTAATTCCTCATCCAACTTCAGATTAAAAATAATTATTGATAATCCTGCTGGTAACAGCAGATTAATTGAAATCAGTTCCATAGTGCAAAACAACATGAATACTGACTTGAATTAAAATACGATTTCAAAAGTAGTCTCCTTGAAGGGCATCCTTCCAGTAGCTTAACCATAATTATTCATTTATTGAATTAACTTTGTTCTTAAAGTACTGTTTCTAAATAAGTGAAATGACCTAAAACAAGCCAGATGTTTGCCTGTTTAAATCAGAAATTTGTCCTTACCTACTGTCAGTAAAGCATGGACTTGATTTATCGGTTCAAAACCATTTTCAAATTTTGGAAGTGTCGGAATGTTAGATGACATGCCTAAAACCTGTATGTTGGGTTACTTAGACATATAGCCTCCTCTTGGATGTAGAAGACTATGAGAGACGCTACCTTTTGAGCTTGGAGGGGGACAGGTTGGCCTTGATGGAGGAGAGAAAGCAGAAAATCTGTGACATGTATGACAATCTGAGGGGAAAGATGCCCAATCAAGAAAGGTAAGAAACTACCTGGCAGAATACCAACAGTTCAATAAAGAAAATGCTATTTTGAATTCCTTTCTAATGTTTAGTAGAGATTCCTTGTATCAGAAAGTACAAAATATGTAATAATTTTGGGGTTTGTTTTCCCCTTTCCACCATGCCTTAGTACTATTATTTTGGGACCTATGCTTAGTGTTGCTGTCACAACAATTACAACAACGTCTCAAGTTTGTCCCTCACTTCTCAAAAAAGAGCTGAGTGTACCTTTCAAATCACTTAATTGCTAGGTCAGCTTAAGATGATCCATTAAGTAAAAGCAAAACAAAAAAACCTCTGACATATTGACATTAATATGGCCAGTACAACTCCCAGGGAAAGTTTACTTATTTGAATTTATTAGCTACCCAGCTCCAATGGGCTCTGGGCAGTGTACAAAACTAAAAAGAACATAGAAACATCAAATCAGACACACAGCCCAGACTAAAATCTTTTCCATACCACTCTGTTGTATATTTTGGGATGGTTTTGCATAGATCCATACATTTATGATTAAAAAATATACATTTCATGCTGGTGGTAAAGCTGTAAATTCAAAAGTTACTTCAAGATCATGAAATCTGCTTTACTTGGAAAATATAAAGACCATTTACATGTTTGGTTTCTAACTGAAAGTTTTCTATCCTCTTCCATCAGACTTAGTGATGACCCTTTTGTGCAGATTATGTGTATACGTAAAGGAAAACATCTCGTTGCACGGATCCTACCTTTCTTGTCCAGTGAACAAGCAGCTGAGATACTAATGGCAACAGCCAGGAATTTGCCCTTTCTAATCAAGAAAGATGCTCAAGATGAGGTAAGTGTAACCTGAAGAAAAATTATCATCATCATTGTTGTTATGGCACCCACCTCACATAAAGCAGCTGTGGGTGGCTAGCACAATAAAAACATCAAAACAAAATATAAAAATAATACACCAAAACTAATAAGAAAAAAGACCATAGAAGATAAATGAGTCAAACAACAAATCCACACAACTCATGAGCTCAATCACTTCCTGACCCCTATATCTAAGAGAAAAGCCTGGTTTTGTGGAAGGCCAGCAGGGTTGAGACTAATCTAGTTTTCAGAGGAATGGTGTCATTGAAAGTTCTGTCTGAAACATTTAAATGATGTCATTGTGGTTATTCATAACCCTGAATTTTATCATTTAGAAATTCCTTTGTACACTTTCACATACTGTATTCTCTTGAGAAAGGAAAAGAAACATTCTGTATTTTAGATTTGTTGTTACTGAGATGTTTCACTATTATAATGCATACATGGAAATAAAGGTTGGACTTATATTTGAATGAAGATACCTAGAATATTTATATTAAAATATGGTATTAAAACGTTTTGAGTATTTGAGCTCATTTAATCCAGAAAGACTCTAGTCCAAAAGGTAGCTGTCCATGAAAGTGGTAAGATTCCTTAATGACATTGGTTTGAATGAAAATTTAATAACCTTGCTATAATTTAATTCCATATGTAATATAGTTTGGGGTTGTGCGGTGGCCTAGAGGTGGAGCTCTCGCCTCTTAGTCAGGAGGCTGTGAGTTCAATCCTAGGTGAATCTGGCAACTCCTGAGACACGGCTGGAACCAGTCGTATCGGCCTGCCGTTCCATTGGATTATTTTCAGCGGCGTGGAGAGGGGATTTGCTGCTTGGGTAACAGCCTATCCTCCATATAATAACTACCCAGGCTATTGTGCTCTGGTGGCTACTAGATCTCCACCCGGAGCACGATACCATAGTCTCTATGAGACTGAAGGATGCCTATACTATGTAATATAGTTTAGTTCTCCTTCCCCCATTTCTTTTCTTTTCTTTTTCTCTTCCACTGAAACATTATTTACTGTTGTTAAGCAAATAAAAAATGTGCTATAATTTCCACTAGATTGAAAAATTTAGAAATCGGTGTGGTACTCTAGATTTGTTCCAGGCCATCTCTTTGTAAGGTGTGTGTCATGTCTAAGTAACATGTGTTTTTAACATAATCTTCTTTAGGTGCTTCCCTGCCTCTTGAGGCCCTTTTCCCTTGTTCTTTATCATCTTCCATTGGGAACTGTTACCAGCATCCTTCAACAGCTAATGAACCTACCTCACAGTGCAACAGTGACCACAGCTGCCAACCTCCACCTCACAGCAGTTCTCCAGAACAAGGTTTCTAATTCTTACTTTGCTTCACTCTGTTCCTTAACCATATCAGTTTAGGGGTGCTACTTCTTTTCAGGATGTATAGGTAATACTCAACATATGACTATAATGGAGCCTGCCTATTACAGTCATATGTTGTAACTGTCACGTGGCCATTCCAACTTTATGACCATTTTTGCAGTAGCCGTTAAAGGAATCCACGGTCATTAAGTGAAGTAATTGTTCACTATGCACATGGTTTTGCCTAAAACCAGAAGTAAATGCAATGTAATCATAAAGTCATGTGACCCTGGGATGCTGCAAACAACCATCAATGCGGCTGTGTTGCTGAGGGCCTGAAATTTAGTCATGTGATTGTGGAGGGGGCCCAACCATTGAAACTTCGAATCCAGATTGTAAGTCCCCTTTTGGGGGCAGTCATAATTTCAGATGGTCATCATAAGTCAAAGACTACATGTATTAGAAGTTAGTGGTCCTTTCATTTCTACTGTTCATGAAATGTGGAATAATGCTGATTTCAAACTTTTCCTTCTCCCAGAAATGACTCTGAGGAATGAAGGGAAAGACAATCTATGACACTTAATCTGTAATGTAGCTTGAGTATAGCTGTTAAGATAGGAATGCTTTTGTACCATCTGTTCAGTGAAGCTCTTGAGGTGGTATCGCGTTTTCCCCTTATATTATGAGGTAATTCTCCTTGAGATGCCTGACTGTGTTGCATACTTTTTATCACTCTAGCTTTCTTTTAACTGTAATTGAGAAATGCTTTGGTGCAGAAGTAGGCCATCTTTCAGGGCCACAAAGTGATTGTGGTTGGCCACAAACGTCCATTTTCCCAGGCAGTAAGCTAGGATGCTTTCTTTTTTTGGACTTGGGAGAGTGTTAATATGTGACTTGCTTTGCAGTATGCAGATGTAATTTTTTTTTTGTTGTTTTGTTTTTCCCCATTCTTCAGTTTGGCCTCTCTCTGCTATACTTGGTCTTAAGTCGAGGAGAGGAGTTGCAGAGTTCAGATTCTGTCACAGAACTCACACAAGATAATCAGTGGTGAGTCTTAAAATGGTATATATTGGATACATTTAGACCTGTGTTTCCCAATCTTAGCAACTTTAAGATGTGTAAATATTAACTCCAAGAATTCCCCAGCCAGCACTCCCGGCCAATTGTGGGGTTAGAGTACACATTTTAAAATGGTTGAGGTTGAAGATTTAGACTTTAAACAGTTGTTTAGAATATAAAGCTAGCTTACTTAATGGAACATTTTCCATGGCAATTCCACAGTCCGCAGTTTAATTTCTGTATCGAACACTGAATAAAATTCACTTTTTTCATAACCATTGTTACTTTGTCCTTGGCAGGACGGAAGTGATGATCATGGCAATTAGGGAGTTTCTTCGAATCCCTCAGTCGGTCTTGGCTAAGCCAGTATCGACTCCCTCTAATCTTTTATCTCTCTTCTCTCGCTATGTTGATCAACAAAAGCTGAATGTGCTAGAGACAAAATTGCAGTAAGTATGTCCTATTAACCTTATATTAAGGGAAGAAATAAAGAATAGTAGTGAAGGAAGGACTGGAGAAGGTGGTATTGATCACTCTGTCTTAGTGCAACCTACCTCATAGGATTGTTGTAGGGAAAAATGGTGGGAGATATGCCACTTTGAGTTCCTGAGGGAAAGATGGGATATTAAAGTAGCAAATAAAGTAGTGTGTGCAAGAAGGAGAGACACCTTAGATGTTATGGGTGTTTATACAGTCCTCTTCTAAAACTCCCACAGTATTTCAATAGCACAAGCTTAAAAAAGAAAACAGGTGGGCGGGAAAGAGAAATATGGGTATTCCAAATCAAATAATTGTAATGTCATTAAATGTCGAAGACATTATATGAGCAGAGCATTGAATCAGGTTGAAATGTTTTTGCAAAATATTTTTAGCCTATTTGAAATGAGACGTAGAAGGGTGTAATGGAAATTTCTGGCATTCATCGTGCTTTATTCATGCCTATCTCCTTGTTGAGGTCTTCTTTAGACTAAGCTCATGCAGTGGAAACATGTAATCTTATTTACATTATTTATAAATAATTACCTTTATTTCAAAGATGGGTTCTGCTGTACTGTTACATCAAATAAACATGCCTTTTAATTTGTTTAATCAGATTGTCAGTTTTTGCTTGGAAGTTGTATACTGAAAGACTGAATTGTTACCTTTCTGGCTAGTGTTGCTATAACCCCTCTCACAGTTTCTTACTCCCTTCTGTTATTTCAGGTTGATCCAAGGAATACGGTAGAAGGCCTCAAGAGTGTTGTCATGCTGGTGTCCATCATTGCTGTCACTCCAGCATCTTTTAGTGGGCAAAGAGGAGGCAGTGCCTTCTTCAAATAAATCCTTATGGGGTTATGTCTCTGGCCCAGCACAGAAGATTGCTCTCTTGCCCTGAGCTTGGTTGGGGTGGTGCTTTCCCTTCTGCATGCCCTTGTTGCATTGAATTCTACCCAAGCTCCGCCATCCTTTTCCTTAGCACTTCTGCAATGGCGTCTCCTCCCTACACAGACCCCTCTGCCCACTAGACTACTGATGGACTATTAGAGAAAAGAGACCCTTCCTGTATCACTGCTAAGAACACAGAGCCAAAGGGTAGCGGTGTCGTTTTATTGTGGAAGTGGAGAGGCCTGGTATTTCCGTGCCTGTAATAACGTTGGAGTGTGTTTTTAGATGATGGGAATTCCTCTTGATTAACCCACTGAGTCTATTTTCTGCTCTTCCTGTGGTAGATGCCGCATTGTAGTGCTGCCCATTCCCTACAAAGTAGTCATCTTTCTGAACCTTGTGATGAAGCAACATCATCTTTGCACACGTGTCTAGTCTTCCCAAGACTCATTTTCTACCTAAGCTTGTCTCTGACCTGCACCTTGCTTCAAGCTGGCCAAGATCTCCCTGTAGACTAACCAAGAAGGTACCAGGAATGAATTCCTCTAGAGCAGATTAATCTTACTGAATTTTGGTATCATACACTAAGTCCTGCTGGGTTGTCTTTTTTTTTTTTTTGGAATGTGGTGAGGTTTTTTTTTTTTTTAATTTTTACTCTTTTTTTAAAAAAAATTTTCACATGTAGGCATCCTCTAAGCAGTGAACTCCTGTTACTAACTGGCTGCTTTTCCACAGTATTTTCTTCCCCTATTTGCCTCTTGAAAACCACATTCTACTGGACATTTCACCCCTTCCTTGAGCCCTCGCCCCCCACTGTTACCCCTTCAGTATACACGATCAAGTGGTCCATTATTATTGTGCTTTTACTTTTTGGTTTGGTTATGATTAATGAAAATTTCTAAATTTACATTTTTATAGGGTATTGTAAATAAAAAAAATCTATACTTGTGGGGAGTGTATAGGTGTGGTTTAGCTGTATATCTCATTCATCTCTTGTTACACAAACTCCAGGGTGTTTGGGGAGACAAGATTAACTACATGTCCCCGATACTAGGAAAATATAACACAAGATTAACATGTGCATTAAGGATTCCTAACACATACCTGAAAACATTACATTGATCTAATGAGAAAAATACACTAGGTAATATGAAATGTCATCAACGCAGTGGACATGGGTTTGAGCACAGTCCGGAAGACAAGGGGGCCTGATATGCTGTGGTCCATGGGGTCAAGAGAGGTTGAACATGAGCGACCGAACAACAAATATAAAATTATTTGTCTTGGTGTTCTTGGTGTTTTTGCATTATAAACATGCCAGTGTTGACCAGACTACTGCTTTAGTTCTCACACATTCAGATGGTCCATATCTCATTTCTTGTCTTGCTAACTTTCATATCTCCATTAGTTTGTGAAAACAGTTAAACTGCTATCTAAGGACAGACATTCCTCCTAGCCTCTAGATCTTCTTATTTGAAAGTGACACATGGAAACCTTAACAGACAAAGAATATTCATGACAGCCTGGATCGGGACCATGCACTATGCTATGTGGTCTTAACAGACAAGCTGCCAATTG
>JANHJO010003683.1:3231-21151 GCA_032468235.1 Pseudoxyrhopus heterurus | reverse complement strand
ATCAGGGCTTGCAACCCTCTCTAAGCAGTTTACAATGTCAGCATATTGTCCCCAACAATCTGGGTTCTCATTTTACCAACCGCTTGGAAGGCTGAGTCAACCTACACCACCTTCCTATTTTCCCTACAACAACCACCCTGTGAAATGGGTTGAGCTGAGAATGATTGTCCCAGAATCACCCAGCTGAATTTAATTCCTATGGTGGGATTAGAACTCAGTCTCCCAGTTTCTAGTGTAGTGTGTTAACCACTAGATTAAACTGGTCTAGATAATGTGTAGCTACCGTATCATACATCAACCTAAAAGCGTGGTTGCTCATGAGGTTAGGACGCTGGGCTGATATTCGGCAGCATCACGTTCAAGACATGATTGCTGCTGCAGGACTGGTTGAGCTCCAGTTAGACACTCCAGCTCCTCTTGACCTAGCAATTTGAAAGTGGGCGACCATGAATAGATAGGTGGGTACCACTTTGGTGGGCAACTTAACAGAGACATGAAAGGAGCCCCCAACTGGACATCCCCTAGGCCATAGTGGTGTCACCATTCAGTCCTTTCAACCCAGAAGCGCTTTGATGCTAAATTTACATGAATGTAGTAGTACCGTGTTTCTTAGAAAATAAGACAGGGTCTTATTTTCTTTTGACCCCCCGAAATAAGCACTTAACCTTAGTTTCGGGGAGGTCTTATTTTTTTTTTTTTTTTTGAGGTGCAGGAAGGGCTGCCTCCTGTGCTGGCCATGCCCACCCCTTTACTAGGACTTACTTTTGGGGTAGGGCGTATATTAGCCCCCGCAAAAAAAATATTAGGCTTGGGCTTATTTTTGAGGTGGGTCGTATTGTTGGAGAAACAGGGTAGCATATATCAACCTTTAAGAACCAAGTTCTCTGGGTTTGTCTAATTCTCTTTTAAATCTACCCACTTCGGTTGTCATCATAGATTTCATGGTAGTGAATTTCATCGTTTAAATTTATACTGTATGAAGAAGTGCTTCTTTTATCTGTCTTGAATTACTCGTGACTCAATTTCATCAAATGATTTTAGTATCATGGGTGTGCGAAAAATATTGTTTCTATCCTTTTTCTCCATACCAAGCATTATTGTATTCAACTTTATTACAGATTCTAGATATTTAAAATTGTGTACATTGGCAACTCCATTCTCAGATATCCAGAATCCTTTTTCCAAATAGATAAACGCTCCAGTGTTTTTTAAAGAAATGTTTTAAATCTAGGTATTTCACATTCCGGAGTACTAAAATTAAAATACTTTTCTAATCTGCATGATAAAAAATGTCTGTTAAAGTTTCTGAATGTAGAATATTATCTGGTCGGCTCTCCTTAGTCTTTATACTTCTTTGTCCCTTTCTGTCAATGTTAGTCTTCATGTTTTTGTGATTAATGATCTTGGAGCCATATGAAATATTTTGATTGAAATTTTGGTAACCAAATGTTTCTAGCTGTGCCTATTTGAGTGTAACTGTTCTTGAAATCATTGGGAAATTATTAAATATCTATTGGGTCCAATAAATTCTAATGGAAGGAAGTTCTTCTATAGTTAGTATTGCCCAACAAGAGGTCATTGTTGGCAGTGTAATAATAACAGGTATTTTAGCGTAGTTTAACCTGGAGTGGCTCTATTATGAAGCAGAGAAAACGACCTAACCCTTTAGAGGAGGCAGATTAATGCAAAAAAGGAATTGATGCCAGAATAGCAATGCAAAATTTCATATAGTTTTCACCTTAGGACGATGATATTGAAAGCAACATAATGATTTTACCATATCTTCTTCCTTCAGGCTTGTCGAGACTTCCTAATGCTGGCCCAGACGCATAGCAAGAAATGGCAGAAATCGCTACAGTATGAGCGTGACCAGCGTATCCGGTTGGAGGAGACACTAGAGCAGCTGGCTAAGCAGCACAATCACCTGGAAAGAGCTTTCCGTGGAGCGACAGTCCTACCCGCCAACGCACCTGGCAACATGGATTCCTCGAAAGGTAAAAGCCAAACTGTTCTTCCAGCCTATCTCTTGTCATACATCCTCCGCTGAAGTTCTAGAATCCCAGATAATTACATTCATAAAAAGTGACATCGATATGTAATTTTCTACAGATCAGTGTTGCTCGTCAAAGGGTGATATGAGTGATGAAGATGATGATAATGAGTTCTTTGATGCTCCCGAGATTATCACCATGCCCGAAAGCATGGGACACAAGTGAGTGATCTCCTGTTCCAGCCCTTCAGTCTTTGGTATTTTAAATGCCAGATCCACGGAAATATTTCCCTTATCACTTGACCCTCGTCATAGCAAGCAACCACAGAACATTGTGAACAAAATGCAATGCATAAAACAGGTTTCCCATTTTCCTTAATTATCTTTGTAAGAGAGAGAGAAAGACAATACTGGTAGTCCTCAACTTATGACCAAAATTTATGTTGCTAAGCGAGAAATTTTTAAAGCGAGTTTTAGCCCATTTTACGACTTTTCTTGCCACATTTGTTAAGTGAATCAGTGCAGTTGTTAAATTAGTAACGTGGTTAAGTGAATCTGGCTTTCCCATTGATTTTGTTTGTCAGAAGGTTGCACAAGGTAATCAGGTGATGACTCCGAGACACTGCAACTGTCATAAATCTGAATCGGTTGTCAAGCATGTATATGAAAATCATGTGACCATAGGGATGCTGCAGTGGTCATAATTGTGAAAAATGGTCACAAGTATTTTTAGTGCTGTTGTAACTCTGTTCATCAAGTGAGGACTATCTGTAAAACATTGCAGTGACCCCACACTTCCCTAGTGACTATTATTAAAAAATGGGGCTGGGGCACTTGTCTCAGCTCTCTGATTGCCCCATAGAATTCTGCTTTACTTATCATGTAGATCACAATCTATGTGAAATAACAGATAATCCAGAGATGGGAAGATGCATATTGGGTATGGGAACCAATCACTGATGATAGCAAGATAATAAATTGAAACTCAGTTCATAAACAGCATTAGTAGATGGTTTCTCCATCCAGACAAGTCATGATTAGTAGTGTTTATACAGTTGCATCATCACCATTCAGTTGTTCAGGCCTGTTACCGACCTGCAACGTTCCTTGGATTAGATAACTAGTGTTTAGTGTATTATTTCAGTAGAGGCCTCTCTTTGAGTCTTCCTTCAGTCGGAAGCTCAGGATGTAGCTCTGCAAGAGAGAGTCATCTCGGAGGAGGCTACCCAGTTGTGGAATGTTCTGTCCACAGCAAGAATTAAATGTTCGGTTAATGTTTTAGGTGTTTGTGACTTTTGCTGATTCATTTTGTATTAGCTGATACACTTTTCTTAATTACGTTCAGTTGTTTTTACTACTGTTTCTCCATTTTTGTTACGATATGCTGATAAAGTGTTTAGTAAAACTTGGAAGATTTAACAAATTCCTAAATAACACAGCTATATCAGAATAATTATCTGGAATTGTATAGTGCTTATATATTCCCCTCTGACTTTAAAACATTTTTAGCCCTAGTTGCCAACAAGAATCATAAATGTTTCTTATTTGACAGTGTTCTTAATGATTTCCAACTCTGGCAAAATAAGTAGCATAATGTAGCTCTGCCAGTATTTTGTTGCATGGCTTTTTGAACAGTTTATTTTGGCCAGGAGAACATCTCATCTGGAGCATCCTAATTCCTTCTTCCTTATGGTGTGTCCTTCTAACTCCTTTAGACGAACAGGCAGCAACATCAGTGGCGCCAGCAGTGACATCAGTCTTGATGAGCAGGTAGTTTGCTTTTTTGATTTGTGAGGAGGGAAAGGGACGTGACTTTTTATTAGATTCTATTGGGCGATCAAGATTTAACTCTGGTTGAAGGTCTAAATCAGGGCTAAGGAACTTTAACAGCTTCCAAGTGTTTTGACTCTCAAATCCCATCAGTCTAAGTTATAATGATTAGTGGCAAAAATTACAGGAATTGTAAACCAAAGTATCTTGAGGCGTCATATTGCCTATCTCTGATCTAGGTTACTCATTCTAGTGTAAGGTTGAAAGAATTTAAACCATAACTTGAGATACAGCTTATTGAAGACTAGAAAAAAGAGTACTTACCACAACTTAACCCATTCCATATTTTTGCTATTTGGAATGCAGATTTTACTGCTCCAGAGGCAGCATTTGTTGGGATAGCTGTCTTCGTATATTTAGATGTAAGTGTTTGATATTAGAATAACTTTACTTCTAAGCTTTCAGCAAAGAGAAGTGGAAATTATAGTCTTATGGGGTTTGCTCAGGAATTGATATGCATGTTATCCCTTCCCCATAAAATATAACTACAACAGTCTTCTTTTTCTCCTGAAGTACAAACATCAGGGAGAGGATACTAAGAAGGAGAAGAGAACTCGGATTCCACACAAACCAAATTACAGCCTGAACCTATGGAGCATCATGAAGAATTGCATTGGCAAGGAGCTCTCCAAGATCCCCATGCCAGTGAGTGGCTTTAATCTGGTTTTTGAGTAAAACCCCATGCTGTGTGGAAAAAGGTAGAAAGCCAAGTAGTCCCAAGAAGCATAATTGTACAAAGTTCATTCTGCAATAGACAGTTTGATTTTGATCTTGGCACAAATTGGGGCATGCTTGATATCAGATACTTTATCCCTTGAAAGGATTTTCTGCTTAGCACTTGTTTCTTCTGCCTCCAGGTTAATTTCAACGAGCCATTATCCATGCTGCAGCGTCTCACCGAAGACTTGGAATACCATGATTTGTTGGACCGGGCTGCCAAATGTGAAAACTCCTTGCAGCAGCTCTGTTACGTGGCAGCTTTTACTGTATCATCCTACTCCACGACTGTCCTCCGCACTAGCAAGCCATTCAACCCTCTCTTAGGGGAAACGTTTGAGCTAGACCGATTAGAAGAAAATGGCTATCGTTCCATCTGCGAACAGGTAAAAAGCAGAGCATGTTCCTTGATCTCAGGACAATTCTGGCACTTCCAGTGTTTATAGTATGGGGATGATAGGCCTTCTCAGTGGTGGTTCCTACTCTTTGGTTGATCTTACCCATGGATATGAGGATGGCCTTCTCCCTGTTTGTATTTGGGCAAGTTAAAGCCATGTTATTCCAGCAGATATATGGACTCTACTCTGTCCTGGTGCCTCTTATATAGTTTATTTTTATTTGGTTGAACTTTGTGTTAATTTAACTGTATGCCAGTTGTGTTATTCATTGCCCAGCGTTATAGTTGATTGGAGTGACTTATAAATACGGTAAATTATGTCTGTCTGCCTGCCTGTCTATCTATATCACCAGTGGAGTTTACTTTCATATGAAATTGCCTTGAGACTTAGTAAATACATTGCTGGAATCTGTTTTCGTCTCTTCTTCTGATGCCTATCCCTAAACCCTTCATTCCAGGATTGAATATGCCTTTTTTGTCTATTTGTCATATCTGCTAGGTGAGCCACCATCCTCCAGCTGCTGCTCATCATGCTGATTCCAGACATGGTTGGACCCTTCGGCAGGAGATTAAAATCACCAGCAAGTTCCGTGGCAAATACCTCTCAATCATGCCACTTGGTGAGTCCTGGTCACTGACTATCCCTTTTGTGGCCTGCTATTTTAGGAGGGCATAGCCAATTAATAAAGCTATTTAACAACTAATAATCATGTTTGCTCCCCAACTAGTACAAAGTCTGGTGTTTCCAGCTTTTTCCTAATTAGACATAGGTTGTGTGAGAAAGATGGCAAGCCTTTATACTGAATATTCATCATTAAGTTTAGCATTCAGGGAGCATTAATCTGTGCTATGTATTTCTTGGAGATAATTAGAATATATGCAGACTTTAAGGGCCCATAAAATGCATGCATGGAAAGAATAGCAGGTAGCAAGAAAGCATAAGAATTAAAGTCTTCCATGCCCATACCCAATAGCTACATCCACTGAATATGACATATTTTCAATCAAACCTTAACGAGAAGTCTTCAACACTGTGGAGCTATCCTAAGTGTATCATCTTCCTATCTCTAGGTACCATCCATTGTATCTTCCATGCAACTGGCAATCATTATACATGGAAAAAAGTCACCACCACAGTACACAACATCATTGTGGGCAAATTATGGATAGACCAGGTGAGTTGCAGTAAGGCGACATTTCAATGAAAAGATGTTGTTGCTGTCAAATCTATGTTTGGAGAATAATGCTAGAAGCCAAAGCCTAGAGATTGGTTCCTCCATCTTTTGAGGAACACTACAGCAATTATGTAACTGTTTTAACAAATTTCATAGGTAGTATGGAGCCTGCTTGATTTTGTCTCTTCCTTTTTTTTTTTTTTTGCTTTCCAGTCTGGTGAAATTGAGATTCTGAACCATAAAACGAATGAGAGATGTATTCTCAAATTTGTTCCTTATAGTTACTTCTCCAGAGATGTGGCCAGAAAGGTAAGAAATATGCTTTATTTGTTATCAAGTGGGGTGACATGGATGGGTTAGGGTTAGGGTATGATAGCAAGAGGAGCCTTATTCCAAAAGTAATGGTCTCCATGGCAGCACTCCTCCTGCAGCCAGGGTAACACATCCTTCTTGTATGTAAAAGCTGCTCAGTATTCTGGAGAGCAGTCGGGATGACACCTTATGTGTGAGTCTGGAAACCCATTCTATCCTGTATATAGGTTTCTGTTTACCTTTATTGAAAAGATAGTAGCAAAAGTAGAACTCTGCCCAATGATTCTCCTGATCTCTTGATAACAGGTCACTGGAGAGGTATTGGATCCATCAGGAAAAGTGCATTTTATGTTGTTGGGTACCTGGGATGAGAAGATTGACTGCTTCAAGGTGAATCCTAGCTTGGAGAACGGTGGTGACAGCCGTCTAAGAACACATGAAACAGAAGACAGCAGGGTGGTGTTATGGAAGAAGAACCCACTCCCGTAAGTAATGGAAGGAGCTTGGTTTCTGCAGGGAGCTGTGGAAGAAGCAAAGACACTTTCTCTTCTGACTAAAGAGGACATTCTATGGATTCAGTTGATTTTGATTGAAGTGGGGAGAAATAGATAGTGTTAGCATGTAAATCACACCACTATATAATCAATGTAACTACTGTTTTCTATATTCAACAAATGACGTTCAAAAGAAATCATTAAAATAAAAGGAGTATTATGACATTTGTGGAGAGGAGAGTCTGCTAGCAGTGGTGTAGGCCGGAGAATGAAGAGCACTGAAAAATCTCTCCCCACCCCCAGACTTTAAAGTTTATTCACCAGCCATTTAATTGAATGTACCGTAACAGCTACTTTTACAAATGGAAATAATGTTTCAAATGCAAGTGTCAGTTATGGGTAGGTATACTTATAGATCTTGAAATCCAAGTAAAAATGGTCTGATTCATTAAACGTTAAGCAATTAAAACACACCTGAGATGCTTTTTTTGTAATTTTTCTCATTCCTCACTTGATCGCTGAACAACAGATCACTGTTTTCCTTTTGTTAGTAGCAATAGGCCACTGATGCATCTAATTTCCCAGGATCAAAAGTTGTTACTTCTGCAGAGAGTGACAATAAAACACAATTAAAACAGCACTCATGTGAGGGAGAAAAGGGTGGGAGAAAGAAAATGAATATATGCCACTGCCTTACCCATGATCTTTGCTGCCACTTCTATTATTTTTCTCCTTTTTTGTGTACAGGAAGAATGCAGAGAACATGTATTATTTCTCAGAGTTGGCTTTGACACTCAATGCCCCAGAAAGTGGTACTGCTCCCACTGACAGCAGACTCCGGCCTGACCAAAGACTCATGGAGAATGGGCGCTGGGATGAGGCCAATGCAGAGAAGCAGCGCTTAGAGGAGAAGCAGCGCCTTTCCCGTAAAAAACGTGAAGCTGAAGCCATGAGGGCGACAGAGGATGGTAAGAAGTGTCCCATTGGCCTCTTCCATTTAGGAAGTCTTTAAGAATTTAAGAAGCTACCTTATATTTACATCTGGGCATTGGTCCATTCTGTGCTTCCCATTAATAGTGCTTCCTCCACATATTGGGCCAAAGTCTTTTCTAGTCCCACTAGCTAAGATGCTATTTGTATGGAGGTATGATTACCTTTAAACTGTGGCCATATAGTGTCGCATTCCCTGGAGAAATAGCCTGTCTAACACCCTTTTTTATCAGTCTGAAAATTCTCACCTTTCTCTTCTGTTGCCTCCCTTGTGCAGGAACCCCATACGATCCCTACAAGGCATTGTGGTTTGAGCGGAAGAAGGATCCTGACACCAAGGAGGTGTCCCATGTATACAGGGGAGGCTACTGGGAAAGCAAAGAGAAACAGGACTGGAACATGTGCCCTGATATCTTCTGAGCTGGAAGCAGCAGGACTCTTCCCAGGAAGAGATAGTGGACGAAGAGTGGAGGGAAGCAGCTGATCATGTGACTTCTTGGCTCGTGCTTTTCTCACTGACTTGTCTGTCTTAATCAATTGTTTTGACTCAATCACCCAAACCAGAATCCAGCAGTGGTGATTGGCTGGATTGCCTTAGCTGAATGAAGCTGAAGTTGGTGTCTGGATTCCTGGATGGTTAGGGAAAAATAGGCATAGAGGACTGCATCTTCCACTTCCCTGCTCACACCACTATACAGGTAGTTTGGGGAGGAAGAAGAGAACGTGTGGATTGACACCTGCCCTCTTTTCCAGCTTTCTGGTGCTGTATTAATTATACCCCCTTTTCAACTTTAATAAGGCAATGGCAAGCAGCAAGACCAAGACTCTCTGTTTGCCCAGAGGTGGTTGAGAAGGAACAGGAAGACCTATCATTTTGACCAGAGGGGTTACTTTCTTGTTTTTTTCTGCCCTAACCCTGTATAGCATCCTTAGGACAAGGAAGACTTCCTAACCATATTGAATAGAGGGGAAAGATGGAAACCAAAGCTGTTGTGTGTCTCAGTTCACATAGATAGGAAAGCAATTAGCTGTATCTTCAAAGAGTTCAACTTTTCTTTGAGGATTACTAGCTGATCACTTGGTGTTGCAAAATCAAAGATGCAGTATTCCCTTTTCAGGTCTACTTTTCACACCAGGCCCTAGCACCTTCTCCCAAATTGTGCACTTGGATGGGCAATGATGCAAGATAGAAGCCTCCCTGTTCTAAAGCAACTTCTGGCTTAATGCACATCTGTTTATATGTATATTATATATATGTAGAGAGAGATCTAATTTTTGTTTTGATTTTTGTTCCTTTTATTCTTCAGACCCCTATTTGGTAACACTAGCCTCTGCTGCTTTCTTCCACTGGGCCCCAGATCCACGGAAATGCCATACAGGAAGCATTTACCTAAAAACAGATTGTCTTGCCTTTAAAATAACGAATAATTCAACATAGGCAGAGTTGGAGCTTAGTGGTGTCACTCCTAAAGCTCCTCACTCTGTGCCAGCTCAAGCCAGGTGTTCATTGATTCTTTTGTAAAATGAGGAGACTGGGAACAGCCCAAACGGGTCTGGGCCGTTTGGTCACAGCTTCCACAACCAGATCCTAAGAGTGAAAAGCTGTTGCCACTGTGCAGAAGTGGCAAAGCGTAAAGAACCTGCCCAGGCGAGGTGTACATGTGGGTGGGGATCGGGCGGGGGCAAAGACAGCCCCTGCCCTTGGCTAAGGATCACACTTTGAGGTGCCTTCCTTTTGTGTTTTTGCTCGTTTTGTTTTTGTTTTACCCCCCTACCTTTCAACTTTAGCCTGTAAGGAAGAAGAGGCAACAGTGGTGCTTGCTGGTTGGGAGAAATGAGGCAGCACAACACTGTGCTGCTCAGCAGAAGTAAATTGGGTCTTGGGATGCAGTGTGTACACTGTGGCTTGGTCCCTATTGGAAGCCTTTTTTTCTGCAGCAGGTGGAGGCCAGGGCCCCCCTTAGTGGGATAATGGTGGGCTTTTTTTAATTAAAAAAAAAAGCGGGAGAGAGACTATCTTTGCAATTCTATTGTGGTTGGGTTTATTTTGAGGGGAGGGGGATTATTGTCTTTTTTTTTTTTTCAAAAAAACCCCCCCTAAATTAAATAATAAAACCTGAAATATCCACGAAGGTTCTTTTGTGCCTTTCTGTTAAGTATCAAAACTTGAGGTGGTTTAGCCTCACACCTAACCCTTTTAAATTTCTTCAGGTGAGTTCTGTGTTGAAAGTAACATACACCAGCTGAACTATACTTTCCCCTTCTTAATTTTTCCAGTTTACATTAGTTCTTGAGACTGAAAAAAAATGGAATTTGCTATAATTAGGGCTTCCTTTTGCATTTGGGTTATGAATCTTAAAATGGCTGGCAAGGAGCCCCCTTGAAATTTGGATAGTGAATACTTTCTGCTATTGACTGGATCCAACCAATGAACAATGGAAGGGAAGAGCAGAAGAAAAGAAAGGTTAATGTTTTGCCAAACCTACTAATAAGCCATTTTTATCAATATAGCAATATAGTTTTTACCTATTTTGAGGTATTAATTCTTAATGAGAAATGTCTGGCAGTATGTACATGTGTATTGATTCTTGTTCCTCTTTTGCCTGCTTATAGGGATAATACCTCACATCTAAAAGATCTTTACTCAATTATCTTTACAGATAATTCTGTGATTATTCTGTGAACTTTTATTAATATCTGTGGGGGAAAAACATTTGGAGAGACCTAAAAGAAAGAACCTAGTTTCTCTAACTCTCTCTGATACCTCTACTGTAGGTGGTGCTTTTCATCAAGATTCTAATTAGACAAATATATTATCTAAGGTTAAGAAGAATTGGGAGTTTAACTGCGTTTACCCTGAAAACAATTGGGTGACGAGGCCTGTTTAAAATCAGTTATACAGGCAGGTGGAGTGGTTTCATTCACTTATATTGTCTGAGTAAGAAGAAACGTTATCTGTACACCCTCTTTGAGTTCTATGGTTTTATGTATCAGGACATGGTAAAAATCATCAACTGGTCCTTAGCAGTTCTTAAAAGTATGTAAGTACAACCTCAGATGACCAATAACACATGACATATAACACTATATCATTTATTTTACAAAAAGAAAGCCAAAATGAAGAAGCCATGTGTGGAAAAACTAAGTACACCTTTACTGCTTCCATAGGTGTGAAGGGCTAAGTAGCAGCCAGGTGCTGTTAATTGAGTGCCCTTAGATCAACTGATCACCAGCAAGTGTGACTACCTTTATAAAAGCTGAAGTTTTAGGAGTTTGTTGATTCTTGGTATTGAGGTATGTGTTAATACAATGCCAAAGAGGAAAGACCTCAGCAATGATCTTAGAGAAGGAAATGTTGCTGCCATTGTTCTGGGAAGGGTTATAAGGCCATTTTCAAACGATTTAAAGTCCATCATTCTACAGGGAGGAAGATTATTCACAAGTGGTTGCCAATTCAAGATGGTTGCCAATCTTCCCAGGAGTGGATGTCCCAGCAAATTCATCCCAAGGTTAGACAGTGCAATGCTCAGATAAACTGCAAAAAACCCAAGAATTACATCTTTGACTCTACATGCCTCAGCATGTTAAATGCAAAGTTCAGTACAATTTAAAAAAGACTGAACAAGTATGGTTTGTTTGGAAGGGCTGCCAGGAAAAAGCCTCCCCTCTAACAAGAACATGCCAGCATGACTTAAGATTTGCCAAGTTGCATCTGAACAAATTAGAAGGCTTCTGGAACACTGTCCTTTGGGCAGATGAGACCAAGGTGGACATATTTGGCCACAATGCACAGTGCCACATTTGGCAAAAACCAAACAGCATATTGGCACAAACATCTGATACCAACCATCAAGCATGGCTGTGGAAGTGTGATGATTTGGGCTTGTTTTGCAACCACAGGACCTGGGCACCTTGCAATCATTGACTCAATCATGAATATTGTGTATACCAAAGTATTTTAGAGTCAAATGTGAGGCCATCCTTCTGACAGCTAAAGCTTGGCCGACATTGGGTCATGCAACAGGACAAGGATCCCAAGCACACTAGCAAATCTACAACAGAATGGCTGAAATTTTTTTTAAGGTGTTGCAATGGCCCAAAGTCCAGACGTCATCCCAATTGCTGTGGCAGGACCTCAAGAGAGCTGTGTATAGACAAATGAAGCAATGTAAAGAAGAGTGGATCAAAATTCCTTCACAATAAACTGATAAAGCCATATAGAAAACAACTTTTGTGTTACTGCTGCTAATGGTGGTTCTACAAGCTATTGAATCATAAGATGTACTTTCTTTTTATAAAATAAATTTTCTGATGTTATATGTTGTGTTGTTCATCTGACGTATTTTCCTAATTTTAGGAAGTTAAGGACCAGGTGATTTTTTTAAATGTTCTGATATGTAAAACCATACAACTCAGAGGGCCTACTTTCTTTTCACATGATTTGTATCTTTAAAAAAAAAAAAGTTAGCACTGGCAATGAGTTTTCTGAGCTGAAACCCTGCCACTGTGAAAGAAGCATTTCTAAAGCTCTCCCTGATTCCAGTCTGTAACATGGAAGATGTTAAGTCTTCCTTGTTTTGAAAAAACTAGTGCCTTTCCTCACTGCTGCTGTATTTATTTGTGGGATGCTTTAAATTGCATGGGTGTGACTTAAGTGTTGCCTGGTTCCTACATTTTTCCTCTTGCCTTCAATAACACCTCACACCCATCTCTTGAGTCTTCTGCAGTAACTTGATTCCTCTGGGATTTGCCCTTAAACAGCAAGTACTGCACACCATGTTCTTTGCTTCAGGTGATAAAACATCTTGAGTTGAACTTGCTTCTAGGCCCTTCCTTGAGTAGTGCCATCTGCCAGAAGTCTATCCATTTCAAACCAATGTTGCAGATCAAGGCTGATCAGTAAAGTGATACAGGCAGCTGGGGATTTGACACCCAGAAAGAGAACAAGACGTCAGTTCTGTCTGGATGTGGTAAGTGCTTCTATTTCTTGAGCACTGGTTGCCTCTGTTGGCTGAAGTACAAAATCTATGACCCCATTACACCAGTAACTGCCTATTTGTAGAGCAGCCTAGTAACATTTTCCCAAAAAGATACGGAAAGTTTCATGTAAATGAACATTTGTTTTCAGAAAAATAAACCTTTTCAAGCCTCTGTAGCACACACTTCTCTAAATATAGTTCATTGTAATCTGGGAATATATCCTGCTTTATCCATGGAACTGGTAAGCACAATTTTTAGATAAAGAATTTGAAGGCATTTGTAGTATAGATTTTAGAATGAGAGCACAAATTTTACATATAAAAGCATTAGACTGCATTTACAACGTAAAAGAAAAACCAGTTTCCTCACATTTCAGGAGAAATACAAGCAAGACCTTGTAGTAAAATCTCAGGATTCTACATAAAAGCTGGACTCCTTTGCAGACAATTGTATTTATGAGGGTGGACAATTTTGAAATACTCAGTTCTGCATACAAACTGGTCAAACCTGTTAAGCAATACTGCATTAGGAAATACTACTACTAAGTTTCTGCAACTTGAACATATATGTTCTTCAATTCTGAACATAAAGCACATTTCTGACCACTTACTCTAAACATTTAGAAAATCAAGAACCCCTTATTGCTTCAGAGGCAATAATTACAATTTCTAAACTTTCTTTGAAAATACTTTTTTTTAAGGTGGTAGGCCTTTTTGTCATTTATCCAAAAATTGGTACAAGTTGGGAGGCTGCCTCATCCAGTTTCAAAAACTTTTCTAGCTCTGATACTTTTGTTAAGAGATTTGAGATTACTGAATTTGAACTCTGACAAAGCTGGAAAATGCTAGCAATAGCACAGTACCATTAGAATTGTGCATATTCACAGGATGTGTGAGGAAATGTTAATATTAAAGCCAGAAAATGGATCTCTTCTATACATACTTCACTGCAAAGATTCATCAAGAAAATTGTGGTTTTAATGGAATTCCAAGAATAATTGCAAATTATATACTGCTGAAGAACGAAAGTATGCTAGACTTCATATATTACAATATTTTGCTTGTGACAACAATTCTGGAAAAGCCAAAACAAGATTTTTTGTCTTTTTTTAAAATGCAGTGGTAATAAAAATGACTTCCATGGCCCTATATTAGCTGGCAAGTTGTTTGATAATCCAGACAAAACTTTTGGACCATCTTACTTATTTTCATAACCTTACTTAACAAAAACGAACTCAATAATAAGAGAGTTAATGTTGCAGCACTAAGTCTGCTTATTAGAACTTAAAACAGCTTTGGGCTCACTTATATAACGCTGCTGTAAATTCTCTATGAATCTTTTGATGAAAGATAGCAACACAGTCAGGAGCAAATTATGGAGTGACCATAGGGACCCTTCTGGAACTTAACTTATCTGTAGAACCTCAGGCCAATCTCTAACCTCACTGGCACCAAAAAAAAAAAAACACTTTTATAACAAAATTTTAAAAAACAACAAAACTGGAAAGATTACTTCCAAAGCAATCTATTTGTGCTTAGGGGTATTAATCATTAGATTATTGTAACCGAAATTAATTACATGCTTGTCATTGGGGGGGAAGCCTCTGGTGAAACTCAAAACTTATTACTTGGAAATCTGGGGGTTCTTCAGAAATCTGCCACAAAGCCCTGCAAGTTTTTTCTGTTCTTTGTCTCTTAAATGTATAACTTCCTACATCTTTACTGGAATGTAAAAAGGAAACAGATACACCAAAGCAGTTACTTTGAGCTTTGAACTGCAGTTACATCTGGAATGAAGCAGTCGTCAGCAAAATAAATAAATAAAAATCCCGAAGTAAAGTTAAGAATGAGATTATAAAAGTACCTCTCTTTTTTTTTTTTTACCCTAAATCAATTTTTAGCGTTTATCGGAAACCAAAATCATGCAACCAGTCCGGTAACCTTAAATCTGAAGCCGCGCTCTCTGCTGCCAATGGTTTGGACAGGGCCGATCCAGGGGTGGGGGGCAAGCAGGGTGCCAGCTCTTCCCTGCCAGAACTACCGCGACGACCATCAGCAAGTGGGCTTGACCTCAACCATCTCGAGATCCCTCTGGCAACTTCTCCTTAACCCAAACGCAACACGCTCTGCTGTCAGAATGGATACGAGGGAAGAAGGATCAGGTCTAGAGGTCTCCAATCTTGGCAACTTTAAGCCTGGCGGACTTCAACTCCCAGAATTCCCCAGGCAGCCTTTGCCAAGGTTGGAGACCCCTGCTCTAGAGGGCCCAGAAGCTTATTGGTTTTTATTTATTTAGCCTATGGCAAATACATGGACTTATAGTGGTTCAAATGTTAATGTCCAGTCCAACCTTATTGCTTATTGGTTAATGCGAAAGGACCGGAATGAAACGGTTTGTCTGGACTTGAGGTGCAAGGCAGGTTGCCCCTAGTCCGGGAGGGAAAAGGAGCTGGAGGACTCCGGTTGCCTCGTTCCCTTCGGGAGAGGAATCCCCATCGATGCCCCCCACCCTCCTTCTCTCTAAACTCGGGGCCACTGAGACATGCCGCCCCGAGAGGGGGGCCTGCTTCTTTCCCGAGAAAGGGGAGACCCGCTCGGGAAGCGCCGAGCGTATTTGGCTGACACTTCCAGGTGCGACGGGATTGGCTCCTCATTTGAGGCGGGGCCAATTTGCCAGCAGGTGAAGTCTTCGCCTCAAAGCGAAGTCGGAGGAGCTGATGAAGCCGAGCTTTGGGCGGAGGGAGTTGCGGCTGTTCGGTCGGCTCGGCGGGGAAATGTCACTCCAATGTCAGTTCGTTCCTAAGCCTTCCGAATCTTTCTTCGGAATTACCAGAATGGCCGAGTGGTTAAGGCGTTGGACTTAAGTTCCAATAGACGTGAGTCTGCGTGGGTTCGAACCCCACTTCTGGTAGTGAGGAGCCTTTTTTTGTTGTTTTCCTCTTAATGCCGAAAGTCTGCACGAAGGCAGTGAGGGGCCGACTGGGTGTTTTGAAGGCGTTAGATTTCATTCGAATCGATTTCATTAATGACGACGCTTGGAGCAGTGTTTTGGGCATTATATGAGTAGCTTGGTTTGTCACAATATTCAATTTCCGGCAATTCGGAATCTCAATCCCTCTCTCCTTCTCCCTCCCCCTCTTTCTCTCCCTCCCTCCCTCTGTCTTTCCCCTTCTGTCTCTCTCTCTTTCTCTCCCTCCCTCTGTCTCTCTCCCCCCTCTCCCTCCTTCTATCTCCTTCTCTTTCCCTCCCTCCCTGTCTCTCTCTCCTCCCTCCGTCTCTCTCTCTCTCTGCCTCTCCTCTTTCGCTCCCTCTCTCTTCTTCTCTTTCCCTCGCTCCCTGTCTCTCTCCCTCTGTTTCCCTTTTCCTCTCCCTTTCCCTCTCCCTTCCTTTCTTTCTCTCTCTTAGGATTTTGTGGGTGGTACAGTATATTAGCTTATTATCCCTGTGAATGGCAACTTATCAGGAACAGAATAACACAGAGAAATTCTCAAAAGTATTGGTGAGTCCTGGGTACAAGTGGATGGAGTGCTGTGAGTCGAGCTTCATATAAAAGGTGTTAATCCTTTGGCAATGTAATAGTGTACTAATCACTTTCTTCAGAATTTTCTTGATTCTACTGTTAGCTTCACACAAAAAAGGCTACATGAACTTTTTGCACATGAAAGAAAGATATTTGTCATCCATCAAGGATTTCAGGAATAATGGAATGGATTATGGAATAAACAGAACAATTGTTAATTTGCTCATTTAGATACTTAATTATTAGTTTATATAAATTGCCGTAGAAGTACTTTCAATGAGTTCACTGGAATCCAAGTATTCTGGGACTTGATACTACTAATTTATTAAAAAGGATGAAATTAATATGGCTATTATTTCAAGTTTACTGCTATTAAATCCTTGGGTAATTTTACACCTTAATCTTCAGCAGAATTATCAGTAGTCCACAGTACAAAGTTGTAAGTTCCTGAATCAAATAATAACATGAGCAGCAATAAAACCAGCAAGAAACAATTTTTATTTGCATCTCAAAAATGATTCTATAGTGGTAAAATCCAGTTGCTCCTACAGAATAGGACAAATAGTTTGATCTGCACTGAAACAAGTTTCTCTAGAAAGTTGCTATAGAAAAACAAAGTTTTACAGAATAATCCTCCAGGGTAGAAATAAGCCTTCTGCACCTTGGGAATGTGTGTCTCTCATATCTCCTAACAAGAAGGGCATCCTCTGTTTAGGAAAGAAAGAAAAGCTGACAGTCAACCACAAACACATATGTTACCCCAGCTTTGTGCAATATATTGCTATGCAAATTGTGTCCTTAGAAATAATCCTCCCCGTATTTCAGCAAACGACTCCTAGATTAATATGCCCCAGTGTGCAGAATGAATAACCTGATTCTCAAGTGCAAATCTTAAAGCATTTCACACAAACAGATGGGAATATGGTGATATTGCTGGCTAGTATTGCAGCAGAAAAAAGAGATGGAATTTATGCTAAGTTATGGAGACTGGCTGCTCTGAGGATGAATATGGAGCTGGTTTGTCACATTACACTAAATTAAACCCCAATGAGAATAACTGGCTGGCTTGAGAGAAGGGCAGGAAAAGAAGGGAGGTGACCATAATGTGTGATCATAAAATGAGCTCTCTGCTCCTAGTAAAGGCTTCCGGCTAGAAACCAGGAGACTCTGAGTTCTAGTCCCACCTTAGGCATGAAAGCCAGCTAGGTGGCTTCAGGCGAGTCACTCTCAGCCCAACCCACCTATTCTTGTGGGGAAGATAGGAAGGGAAAGTTGTGTTATGCCACCTTGAGTTACTTATGAAGTAATAAAGATTGGATTTCAAAATAATATATATCTTGCAGGCCAGTTCCTGCATCGTTGAGTCATAATGTTGGTCTAGCATGCTGTGTGAACACAGGCATTGTGTTTCTAAACTGTGGCTCAGGGCAATGTATAAACCCAGTCTTAAGAATTTAAGAAACTATCTGCATCCCATTAGCACATCTAATTTTCTTTCCATGCAAAGAGTTGCTGC
>JANHJO010003681.1:42111-74398 GCA_032468235.1 Pseudoxyrhopus heterurus | reverse complement strand
AGTCAGCCGGCAGTCAGCAGAAGTAGCCTGCAGTACTGCATTCTAACCACTGCACCACCGCAGCTCTCTGTAATAAATGTAGACTTTGTAGTTTCAACATCAAGCACATTATTTATCTTGTTTCATTATTATTTATCTCCTTATGACATTTCAATTTGTCTTAATAAAATGGCCACACAGTTAATTTTGGTTAATTTTCTTATACACATCAACCCTTCTTTTTTTTCCTCTAGTTATTTAATACTAAATAACTAAAGACAAATTTGCAGTCTTTTTCTGGGGATAAAACTCTGGATTCCAAATGCTGGATTTCAATTACTGTAAAGTTATGATCTGCTTACAGTTATGAATGGTTGAAAAAAAAATGAAATTTAGAAAATCTTATATGTGCCCCAAACCAGTTTGGAAATTTCATAAATAATTTTTAAAATATGTTTTTAAAGGAGAACATGTATGCCCAAATGCATATTTTTAGAGGAGAAAGGTTGCAGAATACAGAAAATGATTTTCCAAGCATGAACAGACTCCAGGCTAAAAGGTAGACATAAATAGGAACTGTTTCTGTTAAATTTATAAATCATGGATTTTATGATCCTGAAATTAGTAAGCTGTGATATTTGTGGTAAGGAAATGGATCCTTAGTCAAGGATTCATTGCATGGCATACTCTTTTCTTCCTTGAAGGCTTCCCAGCCCTAAAATCTTTCTCTACATGCTCAACCTTATCCAACACATTTAAAAATGTGTCGAGATTTACAATTGCCTTCTGAAAATACTGATGTGGAAATTATTTATTTCATAGAGAACCATGTATCAAGACCATTTCTGCACAAATGTCATCTTTCTCTTGAGCCTTGCTCATAAATCACAATATAAGTTTTTAAAATGGAGGTGTTTTAGAGGGCCAGGTCCTGACTGTGTTGCCATGGCAACTAGCGTTTTCTGCATATTTTGGGCAGGTAGCACACAGGGAAGTTTATAGAAGGACAATTCAAGCAAAGCATCAATGAAAGATACTCCAATTAGGTTGCTATTGGTTAAGACAAGCATTTTGGAGCATCTCTTGCAGTTCAGGCAGTTCTCGATTTACGATTACAATTGATCTCCACATTTCTGTTGTTAAGCGAGACATTTCTTAATTGAGTTTTGCCGCATGTTATACAACCTTTCTTGCCACAGTTGTTAAGTGAATCACTGTAGTCGTTAAGTTAGTAACATAGTTGTTAAGTGAATCCTGCTTTTCCAATTCCCCAAATTAATGCACAACTTTGTAGAGAGCAACCCATTCCTTTAGATAGCACAAAATGGATAAAAATACAAGATGAAGCTCTTTGGCAACTCCAGATATTGCCTGCACCAGCTGCTGGACTATTCCAACAAGATGGAATCCTAATTATTATGCCACTTTGAAAACCTTATTAATTTATTAGATTTGTATCCTAGCCTACCTTCAAGAGCTAGAAGACCTCCAAGGTTCCTTCCAACTCTGACATTCTATATTCTGTAACCTTCTGAGATTAATCCAATGTAGCTACTTCTGTACAGATAATCCTTGATTTATGACCACAATTAAAACCAAACTTTCTGTTGCTAAGCAAGTTACTCAGCTTTGCTGGCTGTGGAATTCTGGAAGTTGAAGTCCATAAGTCTTAAAGTTGCCAAGGTTGGAGAACCCTGGTGTAGAGAGCTTTATTCAGTCTGTTCCCCCAACAGTTCTATTTCAGGTTTTCAGTTAACCTCCAGCTGCAAGCTTAGCACAGTAATTAGCTCGTGACCAAGTAGATAACCAAAAACAAAACAAATTTACAGCCAAACCTAAAACAGCCTGGGTTTTGCCTGGGTAGGTTCCAAAAATAAACAGCCCAAATCCCCTCTGAGGTCCGGAGCCTCCACTGAGGTTTGTCAACAAGTCCAGTGGTCCAGTTTCAGGGCTTGCAAGGAGAAGTCACAGGAATTGTCCAAGCCAGGAGGTCAAGGGGTTGTTTTCAGCAAAGCCAGCCATGAACGAGCTCCAGACTAACCTTCCAGGCAATGGCCAATTAGTCCATCCAACAGATAACCGGCTACTCCAAACACAAACATAAATGCTCTCCACGACTGAATTAAATCCACAAGCTGCAGAATTCCGGAAACACAAACAACCATCTGGTCACAACCCACACATGTTTTCTCCAGCAACACCTCCCTCTGCTGCCATGCTAAATAACCTTTCCCGGTGCAGCCCATTAAGAGGGGTGGGGCCTTTCCCCTTCAATCTGGCAGATCTCCGCCTCTCTGTCCTGCACACTGTAGCATCCACCAAGGCTGGCAGCTCCTCCCCCTCTTCCTCCTTGGCCTGCGAGCTCTCCCCAGTCGAGGCACGTTCTGCCGGCAGCTCAGGGTCAGCAATATTGGACGTGCCAGGAATGCTGCCATTCTCCCTCGAGGACTCTGAGGAAGAGGTGGGTGAGCCATCATCCACAGGAGACATTAAAGAAGGTTACAAAAGGTGGTTACATGACCCTGAGACATTGCAACCATCATAAATATGAATCAGTTGTTAAGTGTCTGAATTTTGATCACATGATCATGGGGATGCTGTAACGGTCATAAGTGTGAAAAACAGTTGTACGTTCCTTTCTTCGGTGATGTTGTGACTTTGAATGGTCACTAAATGAACTGCTGTAAGTCGTGGATTACCTGTATTATCCATTATCAGGTCAATAACTATGTATTTAATTGTTAAGTGTGATAGACTACCATGAGCAGGCAGACAGATAAAGGCATCTTTAAGACTGAAAGCTTTAGTGAAAATGATGAATGTACTGAAGGCTAGTGCCCTCTTTGATGGTTTTGTCAGTGGCAACACTGCTTTTGTCAGTGGCCTCATCATTTATCTTATATATTAGATTTTTATCCTGCCTTTATTACTTTATAGGTAACTCGACGTGGTAAACATATCAGTCAGTTTTTATATCTAAGGTGGGAACAGACCTTTTATGTCTAAGGCGGGAATAGAACTCACCATTCTCCTGGTGATTGGCCCAAAGTTATCCAGTCAGCTTTCTTGCCTAACATGAGACTAGAACTCAGAGTCTGCTGGTCTCTAGCCTGGGATCTTAACCACTAGACCAAACTGCCACCTAGCAAGCTATATTCAAACAACATGATTACACTTAGTATATCAAAAGTACTAGAAAAAAAGGATTTAAAATATTTGGTTTATAAAAATTTGAATGAACAATGAATTTCAACAGGAACAAAAAAAAACATGGAAAAAGAAACATATTAATTTCCAACTAAAACCAGAATTTGTATTGACTGATCAGCATGGAAGTTAATATGCTAGGGACTAATACTTTAATACTGAGTTTCTATGCACCAAATGAGGATAAAATATTATTTTATGAATGATTTATAGAGAGATTATGATTTCTCTTATGCAGATTGATGTTTTATGGGAAAATAGAATGTGATCTCCCCTCAATGAAGAGAACTTCTGAGAAAAATATTAAACTAATTGAAGACAAATTACCCCAAATTTTCTTTGATTTGATGGACAATTTAGGGCTGGTTGATATATGGAGACAAAAAAATGGCAATTCAAAAGTACATATTTATTTTTCTGAAGGACATAAATCCTTTTCAAGCATAGACATAATTTGGGCTTCAAAGAACTGGGCTACTAAAGTTTCTAAAGTAGAGATATTACCAAGACACTTCTCAGACCATAATCCTGTGAGTTTGGTTTATAAAAGAAAATCTAATTACTTTAGATGGAAACTAAACAAAATATCGCTACCAAAAGAAGCAATAGTGAAGGACTGCAAAAAGATATTAAAAGATTGAAAAAAATTAATTTAAGTAAAGGATTTATTTAAGATGATTGAGATCGGTGGAAAATAAATTTAATAAATAAATAAGAATGGTTTGGGATGCAAGAAAAGCTTTTATTGTATGTTATTTTATACAACATAATAGTAAACTGAAAACAAAGATTCAAGATAAACACAAGCTATTTTTTGATGAATAGAGAGAAAAGAAGATTTCCAGAGCAGGTAAGTATTTCTGAGCAAATTAAGCTCTTATGACAAGTATATATGTTAAGAGTAAGAGAAATGGAAATAAAAATCAATTACGTAAGGCAAAAAACTTTTGAGTTTGCAAATAAACCAGGAAAGCAGCTATCATATAAATTGCACAAAGAAAAGGAAGTTATAATGAAATTACAACAGTGAGACAATATATTTAAAGGCAATGTGGCCATACAGAAAGCATTTTATGAACATTATTCCAATTTGTATAAAGAAAGTGACATTTCTCTAGAGAAACTAGATGAATATCTAAAGAAACAAAATTTACTGGGGATTACAGAGGAACAGAGACAGATTATGAAGAACCTGTAACATTAAGGGGAATTTCTGAAGCTACCGGTAATTCATTTGGCGTTTATAAAAAGAGTAAATCATAAAATGTGCTGAGACCAGATAAATTGTCAGGTTTTTATTACAAACGTTTTGAGGACGAACATTTGTGATCTTTACAAATGCTGATGAAATCTATCCTACAGGGAGAAAAGAGCCCAGAGAGACGGAAAGAGGCAATATAGCAATACTGTCAGGTGCAAAGGATCAGGAATATACATTAAGTTGCAGCACAGCAAGTGTATTCAAACCTATACACAAGAATCTAGTCAATGAAAGTTCAGTACCAAACTGGTGCCTGATAAGAGTCAATGGAATTCAAGAGGGGTAGGACTCGGACCATTTATGGCAATGTAAGGATTAAAAAAGGGACACAGTGGCTCAGTGGCTAAGACGCTGAGCTTGTCGATCAGAAAGGTCGGCAGCTCGGCGGTTCGAATCCCTAGCGCTACGTAATGGAGTGAGCTCCCGTTACTTGTCCCAGCTTCTGCCAACTTAGCAGTTCTAAAGCATGTAAAAATGCAAGTAGAAAAATAGGGACCACCTTTGGTGGGAAGGTAACAGCGTTCCATGCGTCATGCCAGCCACATAACCATGGAGACGTCTTCGGACAGCGCTGGCTCTTCGGCTTTGAAACAGAGACGAGCACCGCCCCCTAGAGTCAAGAACGACTAGCACATATGTGCGAGGGGAACCTTTACCTTTACCTTTTACTTGTATCTTGTTTCTCTTTTGAAAAGAATTCTAGGTTTCTTGATTAATATCTATGGTTCATTGGTGGCTTGATGTGATCCTTTCATTATAAAACAGAAGCATATGATCATCAGCCTTGCACTTCAGTGTTATAAGTTTAATGTTACAGATGTCATAAATATGGTAATTCTGATATATTATTGTATCTAACTGGAGGATTTTCTATTCTCTATATATCTTTAGATGAAAAACCATCAGTGCTGTTAGCAAAGGAACAGCAAGGACAAATTCCTCAGCCACATTCAGATCCAACAAAACCATTACAGTCATCTCAGCCAAGCAAATTTCCAGCACCATCACAGCCAAGGATTCCTGTACAGTCACAAACAGAGGTACATTTGCAACCATCACAACCCCGAATATCAGTACAAATTCCAGAATTAAGAATACCTCTGCAGCCATTGCGTCCACAAATAATTATACAGCCCCCATTGCAAGGAATACCTCTTCAGTCATCAGATTCCAGAATCCCGATGCAGCCATCAAAACCAGGATTCTCTTCTTTGCCTGGATCAACTGGGTTATTGATGGAAGCTGGACAGGCAGGCCCACCTGGTACCCTTCTAAGATCAAGAAAAGGACTGCCAAAAATAATAAATGGGCAGGATGGCCAGAATAACATGCTTATATCTGAAGGACACGCAGGGGCACCAGGTGAGGAAATCAGCATTTTAACTGTGACCAGTTCTTTCAACTCACTGATGAAATCAAGTTAATACTCATTATAATTTGGTGTTCAGACACTATATGAAAAAAAAAATGCATTGTCATCAGTGTTGATTAGGCATAAACATGGATGATATCATCATTAAAAAGATGTTAAATAGGTGTGTGATTTGGTGTGTGTGTGTGTGTGTGTGTATGTGTGTGTGTGTGTAAAATATGATTAAGCTTCCCAGTATAAGTGCTTTTACTCATGTCTTCAGCCAGCTCGCTTTGCATTCTTTTTTCTTTTTATATATATCAAATTATTTTTAACATTCCATAGCTCAATCCTCATTATGATATTTTGGGGGAGTTTACCTTATTATTTTAAAGAATTTGTCTTTGAATATATATGAAAATATCAAGATCCTTAAAGGCACTTATATCCTCCCTTTAGTTTTCCAGTAATCATTTGGGAGCCCAGTTCTGTAAGCTTTAACTGCTAAATTCACTATCAGAGAAGATTGACACTGTAGTCCCTTATTGGAATGGATAGTAGATACAAATGGAATACAAAGAAAGTGGAACTGAACATTACTAAGGTTTTTGAAATACCACTTTGGAGCTTGTCTAAATCCATTAAGGGAGTTAATTCTTCCTGTACTTCAAAAGTGGATGGTTACTTTGGGTTAATCAACAGTAAGGAGAGGTGCTGCGTGATTTCAGCACAATCTGCTATTAACTGCTGCTAGTTCCGGAGAAATACTGGTCTCTAATTATGATATTAATGTATTATAATTTATTTTTCCATTCATGACTGAAACCTGCAAAGGAATCAATTGCATAAATGACTTTTTTGCAGGGTTTAAAGCTAAATTTAACTAGCTTTCACAGAGTATAAAATATTATTATTCAAATTCCTTAACAAAATGACCAGACTTAAAATTCAGTGCTCAGAAGTCAACCCCTCTTTGGGGGGTTCTCCAACAGTTCAGCATCCTTCTTGGAATTATAGTGAGAGGTGTTAAGAGAGTAGCTGCTAACTATATCCTTAATTGTTGTTTTGCTGAGAAACAGTAGATCTTTTCTTACTCTGTCTCCCACCCACATCTTCTCTGAGAAATCACTTTAGAGCAAGGATATCCAACCTTGGCAATTTTAATGGCTGGGTGGAGAATTCTGGGAGTTGAAGTCCACAGGTCATCTCTGCTCTAGAGCAAAAGGGAAAGTTCTTGTTACCACTATCCAAATTCTTCATTTCAGATAGCAGTCCTCAAATCACTGGGTTTGAAAAGACCACTTCCCAAAATTATTTGAAGGCTGCACTAATACAAAAAGGACAGAAAGAGAGATGAGAATAATTGTTTTTAAAATATTTTTTCCATATATGTTCTTATAGGTTATCCAAACCCACCAAAATCTCCATCTCCACAAGGTAATGCTATTGCTTCTCTTAATTTCTTAAAGCTAATTTCCACATTATACTTGCTGATATTTTGAAACAATTTATACTATAAATACGATTTCTAGTATTCAGAAAATACATCTCTTAACATAATTTTAAAATATAAAATGATCTCATACTATACTTAAGAATAATGGAAGCAAGTGGAGAGAAAAATAAATACCTTTTTATTGCTTTCTTTACAAAGAAAGTTTGCAATTTTCTTTTTTATCCTGTAGTTCAGTAAGTAATGCAGAAAATGGATATATGACACAACCGCTTAGGAAATAATGAATTAAAAGGTAGAGAAACATAAAACCAAGATCTTGAGAGTACTTGAGTAATATCCAAAATTTGCATATAGTTAGGGACTTTCTAATTTAAGGAGAAAAAATAGGTATAATTCAGCACTGTTTGTAAGGTATTAAATTTTTTCTTAAACATATTTAAATTATATTTTTTCCTCCAATTTAGTAGGAGCTTTTACTTCTTTGGTGTCTTTCTCTGCTGGCCTCACGAAGAAGCCTTTTCCTGGAGATGTGGGTGTGATATGTTTTAACAAAGTACTGGTAAATGATGGAAATTATTATAACCCTAACACAGGTAAGGGACAAGGTGGGCCTATAACTTGGAACTACTTGCTTGAGAATTTTAATAAATTACAACAGCAGACTTCAATTATTGAGATTAAAGATTCACATTTAATTTTCTGATACTTTATATTTTCCCATCTTTCTGAATGTTACTCAAAATAGAAAGTAACAAAGCAGTCTAGTTGCAGCCTGAATCTATCTGACTTGGTTTCCTTGTCAGTTGACTCTGAAAATCATCTCATTATCTGTTCTGACCAGTTTTTTTATATCCTTACACACAGTTTAAAATGGCTGCTACAGATTGAAGAGTAGGGCGGTGTAGCTATTCCATAAATCGGTATAACTTTGCTCCATGGAAAAGATCAGTAGCAGACTTGGGCAAGTTTGCAAAAACATTTCCTGGGGGAAAAATAGCTTTCTGTGTTTTCTGCTTTCATTTTATTTGTGCAGTCGGTTATTATACAGCCTTTCAACTGCTTCAGTTTCTTCAAGCTGTATGTTTTCTATTTCTGTCTACAGTTTATATAGTATAATACAAGCAAGTAATGCAGAAATAGCTTGATTTAAACCAATACATTTGAATTAAATATTAGAAGCAGTGCAGTATGGAGATTTCTTTTTGCTTCATCAGATTGATACATATGGCATTGTTTCATTGCCCTAAATTCTTCTGGGTTCAAAGCATAAACAAGTCAAGTTAATTTAGAGCCTATAAATCCTGTAAATTAAGTCAAGATAATAATTTTAAATTCTGGAGTAGCCAGAATGACCAGTTCTGAAGTATTCAGGACTTGTGATTCCATTTAGTACATGGAACCCTGCATCTCTAAGGAAGGGTCCTTGGTGCGCTCTGAGCTTCGTTGTTTTCTTGCAGACATTTCGTTACCCAAACTAGGTAACATCATCAATGCAGATCATTTTTCAACTTTCAGAAGTGCTGCTCCACTGTGCAGGACACTGTGAGACCTGCCCATTCAGAGTCTGGATCGTGAACAACAGGCTTTAACTGAATCCTGGCAAGACTGTATGGCTTTGGTTTCAGAGCCATCTGGTTTTAGGACTAGATCATATCTGGTGCTCGATGGAATCACAGGGTGCTTCTGGACTCTCAATTCCTGCTCAAGAAACAGGAGGCAATCATGGTTAAGCGGGCCTTTGCACAATTTTGTATTGTACATTAGGAATATATATTCCTGGGGCCCTACTCACAGTCATTCATGCCAAGTCAACTCTCAGTTTGACAGTTGCAATGTGTTGTACATGGGGCTGCCCTTAAAGTGGGTAGCTGGTGTGAGCACTTATGTGAGTTTCTGGTAGATTGCATGTTATACCTCTGCTCTGCAAGCTGCATTGGTTACCAAGTTTATGTCTGGGTCTAGTATTTCAAAGATCTAAATAGCGTGAGATCAGTTACTTGAGAGACCACTTCTTCCCAATTTTATCTGCCCATCCCGTTGGATCCAACAGATTCTGTCATCTAAGGAGTTACATTTGGTGAGCTCTAGGCAAGAGGGACTTTTTGGTACCTACATCATGGAATCTTTTCACCTCAGATTTGAGGTCAGCTTCACTATCCCTTTGAAGGCGTCTCAAGACCCGATTATCTCAGCAGGCATGGAGACACCAGGGGATGGATGGATTTGTGAGATGGCTCATCATTTTTAATATCCCTTCATCTTATTCTTAGTTCTGCTTTTAGAGTTTTTAATGTTGTTTTAATAATTATATCATGTTTTAAGTAATGATTGTTTTATATATCTACTGTTTTATTGGCCTGTTGCAATGCCACCCAGAGTCATTTCTGTGAGAGGGGCAGCCATATAAACTTAATAAATAAATAAATAATAAGAAAACTATTATGTGAAGAATTCTGCTTTACTAATTTTAATAAAATAGGAAACTTTCACAGTAAAACTTTAATATCTTATCTCTCTCTGGGAAAAAACCTCCAATAAATATGCACTTGTCCTGTTGAAAGTATTAGAGGGGATGTGTTATTTACTGATACATCTTTTTTGCAGGTTTCTTTACATCTCCATATGAAGGTCGTTACCTAATCACAGCTGTTCTTGTTCCTGAGAGAAGTGAATATATTGAAGCAATGCTGTCAGTCTCCAATTCAAGTGTTGCTCAGCTTCACACAGCTGGCTATAAGAAAGACCTACCTGAATATCGCAAACCAAGATCGGGGAAACGGATTTGTGGTGGAACTGGGACTTTTCAACTTGTTCTCCATCTCAAAACAGGTGCAGAAGTAGGCGTTGTGGTTACTGGGGGCAAGCTAGCCTATACAGACACTGATGAAATGTATTCTACATTCAGTGGAGTATTTCTGTACCCTGAAATTTCTCAGACCTGAGCAGAAAATAGAACCTGAATTTTCTCCATTTCAGTAATTTGGCTTAAATGCTGCCTCTATCTATGTTTCTTCTCCTATTTGCCTTTTATTTATAGAGTATGGTTATTTATGTATAGACCCAATTTGATATAGTAATTAAGGCATCTGGCTAGAAACTAGGAGACCATGAGTTCTAGTCCTACCTTAGACAGAAAGCCACCTGGATGACCTTGGGCCAATCACTTTCTCTCAGTCCTAGGAAGGAGGAAATGGTAAACCACTTCTGAAAAATCTTGCCAAGAAAACTGCAGGGACTTATCCAGGCAGTCTCTGAAAACTGGACACAACTGAATGTAAGAAAAGAAATATGCATACCAAGACAAGCTATGGTCACATTATAAAATGTTCAAAATACATGTTTTGCAACATTTGCTAATATCTCAGAGAGCTATGATAATATAATGGGACTTTATTCAGATTTCTATATACACTGTTCTTATGAAACAATAATTTGATATCTTTTTATTGTCTCTTATCAAATCATGCATTCTTTTTATTAGCTTCCTTTAGCTATTGGGAGTTTACACTAGTAGTATTGATCACAGGGATACTTTGTATATGATTTAAAAGGTACTTCATTCCCAAACAGATTTCATGGCATTTGATTATCTCACAAAATCAGAGAATCTAGTGAAGGGTCACTGATCATTGTCTTCTAAAATTAAAAGTGGTTGAGATTTTGAGTGATAGCCACATTTCATTAAATCTTTATGTATGCACTTGAATTCTCATGAAGGTTTGGTCATTTGCATATTAAAATTATGAACATTCTGTTGCTTGACGGCTGCTTATCTCATTCAAGATGGGAACTTCATTTATGTTCCAAGGAAACACTTCATCTTGGGTAATTTGTCATGGTCCATAGCCCAAAGCTGAACACTGTAAGAGCCAGAACTGCACAAGGCTGTCTTTTTTTCTACCTCTTATCTCTTTTTTAATGTATTTTATCAGAAAGCAAACAGAATACTTCCAGATGGCTTTTAAAATTCAGCTTACACCCATTTTTCTGTTCCTGAGTTAGCTGTTGAGATCATTGCAACAACTATGTAATGAGTCTTATTGTCCCTCATGCGAGGCTAAAATTGACAAGTTGGCATGCATGACTGCGTAAGTCATACAATTTGTAAGTTTACAGCTTTGTAATATGAAAACCACCATTATAAGTCATGGCATATGGCTTAGTAGCTTGTCTGACTCTGGTCAATTGTGCCTTATTTACACACATTAAATAGAACAACACAATTTTGAATCTAACACAATTATTGCCTATATATAGTGTGTGTAACACAAGAAAGAATAAAATTAATTCATAGCTTTATCATCTCTATAATAATTCTGTTAATTTCTACAGAATTATTTTATTTATTTCAAAATTCTCATTTGCTTCTGTCGGTTTTCTACCAATTCTTCATTATCTGAATCCATTTTTTAAAATGTATCCAATATTTGCACCAGCTTCTACAATTATTATAACAAATGTTTTCTTTTTTTTCCAGGGCTTCTTTATTTAATATTTTAATAATTTACAAGTTCACAAGAGAACACAAAACTGTTTTATTCATTCATATGGGTTACTTTTAGAGCAGACTATAGTAACAGCAGCCTGCCAAATAACACTTTTTTATTCTACTTTGTAAGTTACAAATGATGCTAAGACTAGATTTATTAACTATTTCTCATTAATCTTCTCTCTTGAGGTCTAAGAAATAGTTATGTCTTTCATTGTTCCATGAGCCATCCCTGAAGAATTGTTCCTTAGCAACATAAAGCAAACTTCCTCCTGAAAGATGAGCTCATTTTTAAACTGATACATATGTAGAAAAATGTTTTCTATCCTCAAACTAGAAGCATTATTTGCTTCAGAATTTTATGGACACCTGAGTATGAAATTGCTCATTTTTTGCAGTTACTCAAGTGAAGCAAAATTATCACCACCCCATAATCAATACGTTTTTTGCTTTCTGTTTTATCATTTCACCTGGATCTACTTGAATGCAAAGCTGGTAATTTTAATTTCTAAAAAAATAAGTTAATCTATTCAGATTTATTGAAAAATAATAACACAATACTGTCAGACAATCATAATATAATAATAAGAGCATTAGATTTATATATACCGCTTATCAGTGCTTTTTTCAGCTCTAAGCGGTTTACAGAATCGGCATATTATCCCCAACAATCTGGGTTCTCATTTTACCAACCTCAGAAGGATGGAAGGCTGAGTCAACCTTGGAGTTGATGGGATTCGATCAGCCAAACTGATCTGCAGTACTCTGTTCTTACCACTTGAGCCACTGCAGCTCCATAAGGGCCAAAGATGGTCACAGGGCTATACATTTTAAAAATATTTGTATTCCAATTAATCATTGTGAACCGCTGCTTTGTTTAACATTTGAAAGCAATAAGCAGCTTTTAGAATAGGAAAAAACTCTCTTCTGGGAATTACTTCTACCATTTAGAAACAATATTATATTTCAAGCATTTTAGGACTAGTTGAATAAAACTCAAAAGTATATTGTTTGTTCAGGCTAATTTATCATTGCTTTCAATAGAAGGGCCCTGTAGAAGGGATGGCAGAACCTGTGGCGGACTGAAAAGGGCAATCAGCCTAGAAACTCTACATAGCCACAAGACTATGCTACAACACTCCCCCCCCCCATGCTGTTGATCCTTATCTAATTAAACAGTAATCAGCCCTTAGTTGATAAGATTCCTGTGCACTGGCTTTTTGCACTAAATCAGTTTAATTGAACCTTCATGTGTGGACCTGGTCTTTCATGCCTTATATAGTATTATTCACATACTATATGTCATTTTCAAATTTGGTTTTGCATGTTTTCAAATTTTATAAGCTATTTCAGCAAAATAGCAATAGCAATAGCGCTGTATTTATATACCGCCTATTAGGGCTTGCAACCCTCTCTAAGCGGTTTACAATGTCAGCATATTGCCCCCAACAATTGGGGTACTCATTTTACCTACCTCATAAGGATGGAAGGCTGAGTTGACCTTGAGCCTGGTAGGATTTGAACTTGCTAAATTGCAGGCAGCTGGGAGCTGAATACTTAATTACGGAGTACAGCATTTAGCCCGCTGCAACACTCAAGGCTCTTAATAATGGGTACATATCCATTTGTAGCTTGTCTTCCACAAAATTTATTTTGCATATGGTTGTTCAGTTCTTCCTTTACAATGAGTATATTCAAAAGTATCAAGTGTGTATTTTCAACTGGAAATTTGCTGCTGGTTAGACAGTATACTTTAATGAAGAAATAGTTCCCATCTCCTTTTCACCATTCAACTTTGTCCAGTCCACTTGCTTCATCTTTTTTCTCCAATAACTGGCTTCATCTTTGAGTTTATCTTCATATTCTAGGGGATTTATGTAGTTCACATTCCATATTTCTAGGAAATGTCAAAGGCAAATCACTTTATACTGTTTTCACCATAGTTTTCAAACATTTGCATATAATAGCTGAATTCTTACTGATCCTTGTCAGACTCATTTCTTGCTTAGCCAAAAACATTCTTTATTGCATATGCAATAAAACATTCCAAATGGGAGAACAGTAGAAATAGTGGAGTATTTTTGTTCCAATTTTTAGCCCCTATATCAATGCAGTATTTTGTATTCCAAGTATGCACCATACCGTTTGGATTCCCCTCAATACTTTCCCCCCACCCGCCTTCCTCCAGTAGTTTTTATTGTCAAAGGATTAAATTATTACTTTAATTTATTCTAAGATTCCAGTGTTTCTATTTCCATTGCACACTGACAAATTTGCTAATACTCCTACAACTGTCAAACAACTGCATAGGCTATCGAATACAGCACCCAGCCACAAGTGCAACCACTAGAATGTGAACTATTTTTATACAAAGGCAATAACTGTATTGTTCTTATTTGGTTCTTCAGCAGAACAAAATTAACATCAAATTGGGTTTTAACACATTCATTTTTCATTCTCCTGTCCTGTCCAAAATACATGGTACTATGGAGTTTCTCCTCCTGCATTTAGAATTGAGTTTTAATTCTCATATCTATAAGTATTTATTATGCTATAAACATTTCTATGGAAACAGACACTTAGGTGCAATTTTACTGTAAACTTTATTAAACAATATGATATGACATTTTTCCTAATACATCCAGTTTGTACCAAAAATCACTGTTCTGGAATGTTTATTGGTAAGTAAACAAAGTTATATCAAAGGAAAAATCCAACCACAGTTAACAAGAATGTTCTCAAAAGTTTTCTTCTTTCTTGCAATCTGAACTGTTCAAGTGTAGAGCTTGTTTTTAAAAAGTTTCAAATTTTTGCTGGTTAACAAAGCCAACTTTATTAGTTGCAAGATCAGAAAAGACATATGTTTTCAGGTATTTTTATCATATTTGGCATTATTTTAAGACCTCTTAGCAATACTTTACACATTTAAATAGTCTATATATGATGCATCATACTAATTGAATGCATTTAGAGTTATCCAATTCTAAGTCATGAAATTTAGTGAAATATTAATTTTCCAAATGAAGGTATATTTTTTCAACCAATATATTAACAGTCACAATTTTTTTTAAAAAAAGCATATCTATTAATTTTTTTACTGAAATACATCCTGTCTTCTGGACAGCCCGGACAGAAATAAGAAATCTGAGTTTTTTTCTGGCAATACAAAACACCAACATTTTGGGTCCTGTTTTATGTTTATTTTTAAATCTGCAGAGATTCAGATCAAGATTTTCAGCTCAGTTAGATTGCAGTATTTATTCCAATTAAATAATTTAACTGGTGCAGCAATTCATTATATTTCTGAAGTAAAAGTAACGACACTTGAAAAAACAGACTGACATAGTAAATAAACATAAATGTCCATTTCTTTCACAGAAAGAATTAGCTTACATGTACTTATCCAAAACAGAAATAGTACAAGCACTGTTTCCCAACTCATTAATAAACTCATCAGTATTTGCTACCAGAAAATAGATTAAAGATGAGCTCTATCAGAAAGTGAATACTGAGACAAGGTTCATCACTGGCCAGCTCTAGATTACTGAAGCAAAATCCAAACTTCATAAGTAATTATCCAATAACGTTATCCAGAAAGATTTAAATAGATAATAAACAATCACCATGTTAAGACTTGTATATTTGTTGCAATGACAAGTAATGCACTTTTTAAATTTAACAAAGAACAGAATGCTGAGTGCATGTAAGTGTAATGGAATTCTTCCTTGAAAAGCAATTTGGAAATTCTCAACATTCAAAAAATAAGCCATAGGTTTTCTCCATTCCAACCACTTTATCACAGAAAAATTAACTCCAGATGACTTCATCATGGTATTAGGGATTCACTTTATCAAAATAAACTTATAAAGCATTACTAAAATGCAAACCAAATAGCACTGCAGTGTAGAACAAGTATTATCACAACTTTTGAGGATGCTAATGGATTTTTTTGTTTTACTAAATTTTAATCTAAGGAAGTGCTTTATCAAATATGAACATAATTATATAATACACTAATGAATCTGATACAGTACAATTGGCAGTGACTAATCAGAATTGTATACTTTGAGTGTATAGAGAATATTGGTCGGAATGTAGATTTGTTTCTAATGTACTACATTGCAGCCCAAACATTGTTCATTTCATTGGTGTTAAGAATCTGTACACTTAAAATAGTGTAAAAAATGCCAGACCTTGAAATTTCTAAATTTTCTCAGATATATTTTCTATACAAATTCAATAGAAAATAGGCCATTCTTCCTAACACTGTGAAATACTGTTTCTAAACACTACTGCAACATGAACTCAAGTCAATAGCTGACCTGATCTTTTGATATATTTACATGTTTCAGTGTTCAGAAAAAAAAACACCCATTCACAAGCGTTGCCTGCATTTATGCCTATCCATTCTTAAAATCTGAGATAAAATTTAAGATAATCTTTAAAATTATTTTGCTAGAACATAAGAGTAAAAACCTGCTAAATCTTCTGCATTATCTATAAACATTTCCGTTAATAGATATGTGCAGCAGTGGAAAACAAGTGAAAGAATGTAAGACAACTGCTACTTAATCCAGAACTTTAGTTATTTTTTTAGAGTTACTGTACAGCTAATATAAAATATTTAATCAGAACTGACATTTATAGCTGTTTCAAAATAATTCACTGACCTGCACCTTTTTTTTTTATCAAATTGATAAACCCTGATGCAGCGGTCCTAAAAAATTGCCTTTTACTTAGAAAACAAGTTCATCCCTGAATATTTACTGTATATGTTGCCTAGTAACTTTTCCATCATACATAAACTAAATGTAATTAGGAAATGGCAACAATCCCCCATTTTGCAGCAAAGAAGTTCTTATCATTCTGTGGACATTCAATTTCACATAGTAGCTTACCAAAGAAAAAAAGTGCTGCAAGTAAAAAGCTCAGGCAGGTCTATCATACTGTGTAGGATTTAAACAGACTGCTACAGGAAAACCTGCATATTTAAAAATAGCATTTTTACTTTGATTTCATTTTTCTAGGTTTACCCATTAACCACTATATTCTAAAGACACACATAGAGAACTGCATGATGTTCTCAGTTGTTGCATTTAAAACACCTTAAATGCTATTTTGAGTACTATCCAGAATAGCAGACCAAACAGAAATGGTACTATGTGTTCCACATTTTTTTTGTATTTCATATACTGTACTCTTGAAGATGAAAAGCTAAATTCATCCATTTTCCTTCATTTGAAAATTTACTTTTCAGAAGATTATTTTTCCAGTATCTTTAAAAAAAACAGTAGGCTTGAGTGAAGAACAAAGGAAATAGTTTTGTGTTTCATAAGTTTGTATCAACGAATGGCTCTTCCTGCATTTAATAAGACATATGGTACCAAAACAGTAGAGTGACCTCTCCAGAAAGTAGTTCTGTGTGCAAGTCCTGCTGTTTAAGCTAAATCTTCCATATTGACTTCAGGAAGTAGTTTTCTCCAGTAGCAAAAGGAACTGAATTCTGGGCACACAAAAGCAGAACTCTGTTCTTTATTTATTAGTGGAAACAAATGTTCCACAAGTTCATTTAATCTGTAATACCTGTATACAAAATAAATTAGAAAAACATTAATGCATTATCCTTATTTTATAGCACAATATTACATATACTTACTGTAAAGAAGCATGGCCCACTAAGTTTAAATATACTTACGCAAAGGATAATAGTGACATTCAAGTCTTAACAAATGCTAAATTCATAAATATATATTTGAAGATTTTAATTACAACTGTAAAAATGTACAAAACTCAGAAAAAGAAAAAAGTGCAAAGAAAAGAAGAAAACAGTAAGGAAAAAAATATAAATTTATATTTATTCTCTTTCTCTAAGGGTACATAATTTCCTTCTTTCCATAATCTACTCTTTCTAATCATCAAATCCAAAAATCACAAATTCATATTTTTTCTTTTTGTCAGCAAAAAGCTCATATTAGCCCATTTGCTAATAAAAATAGTAGTTGATTTTCTCTAAGCAAGTTTCTTTTGCCTTCTCTGCTAGTTCCATTATCTTTGCCAACCATTCCTCCACTGTAGGTACAACTAGGTCTCAACTTATGACTAGTCATTTAGCAACTGTTCAAAGTTAGAAGAGGCTTACCTTGGGGATACTTATGATGTGGATTCAAAATTCTGACAGTCTGACCCACTCCTGCAGACATGTGACCAAACTTCAGATGCTCAGTAACACAGCCATTGTCTGCAGCATCCCATGAACATGTGGCCATATTTTACAATGGTTTTGCTAAAAAACAGCAATTATTGCCAGTTTTTGGCAAAACCATCCCATAGCGAACTAGTGGTTTGCTATAGCAACCATAACATTCAATTAACCAACATGAAATAGGTCACAGACCACCTGTTTTATGACTGTCATGACTCAGAACCATGATAGGCAAATTAGTTGTAAGTCAAAGACTGCCTATATTTCAAAGTGATCCCATTTTTGTGCATGTAATGGTCTTACAGCAGTACTCATATAAAATAATATTCTTTAATATTCTCTAGTTGTTGTCTAGTTATTAATCCCAGCAAAAATAGTTCTGATTTCAATTTGTAAAATTCTTGTATCATCTTCAACCCTACAGTTTCTGGCTTTTTTTACAAGTCTACCAGGCATAATAAAATGAGACTAACAATTTTGTTGTCTGTTTGCACATATGTGAACACACTTTTCACAAAATGAACACTGCATGACAAATCCAAAGTTGCAAATGCTCACAATCCTACAGCTCAAGCTAGGTTCCCCAATGCTCCATGAAGTAGATATGTACAGATTTATCATAGGCACCTACCTAGTGAATTTAGAGAAAACATCTGAAAAAGTTCAGACATGAGTTAAAGGGAAAGCAGCATTCTAAGTAGTGGGCAGAGAGAATAAAAACCCTGAAAAAACCAGGCACCAGAGTCATCAGAAGCAAGAAAATCCTTCTTTCCTGGGCTTTTAAAACTGGAGACGGTTAAATCTAATTTGTCTTTGGTCTTTCGGTTCAAAGTCATGTAGGCAATATCCTAATTTTCATCAAGCTGGGACTTGGAAATCCAGGAAATATTAACCAATTTAGGAACCATTAGAAGCTTCATGCAAATTAAAATATTTATACTATGCAACATGAACTGAGTTAATAGAGGCAAAGACTATTAAAATTAACTTTTAGGTCCACTGTTTGGAAATATCCTTCAACATATTCAGTATTAGAACATTTTCTTCACTCTGTAATTATAGGTCAAATTTAAGAGTTCTTCTTCTTTAATTGTAATCTTTAATTCCCTTTAGTGGCTGATTTTTAAAATCTCATCTTATTTTTCAAAATAAAATCAGAATAAAATCATTTTCCCATGGGAAGGAGATAATAATTGTAATATTTAATTCTAAAATCATATTTAAAATCCACCTGGACTATTAGTCTCTTTGTAACTTTCCAAAATTAATATTCTAATCACTCCTTTTGCGCTAGATTAAAGAAATTGAGTTCTTTGACTAATTAATCAATTTAAAATTACACATTTTAAACTAATAACCATGACTTCACATGATATTGTAATCTTTCCCAATCTATTTTAAATATCCCATACTTACGAAGATTTGTTTCCTTTTGTTTGTTCCTGGATAAGTTCACCCTTTGGGTTAACTGTGAATATTCTGCAGGCTGGAACTCCAACTTGCACATAGGCATAGACATCCTGCAGATGAACAGTACTTAATTGTATTTCAGTCTGTAGAGATGATTTAATTATTTATGTTCTACTAAATCACACAGACACAATAATTTTGACATAGTTCTAAATTTGATTAATTTAGAAAAGTTCATTATCTAATTAAATTAAAGCTTCCTAAGTGCATCTCAGAAAATATTGCTAATAGACATTAACTTCTAACATTTCTATCCTCCCCAATCTTCTGACAATATATCATATTGCTCAGCCTTGAAAAAATGAGTTGACTAGGAAAGCAACCATCAGCTAAAGACCTGAATTCAAAGAAGGATGTGATTAGAAAATTTTACTTTTATTTGCAATAATTTATAAATGTTATTCTTATCTGCTATCAAAAGAACCTTCTGATAGATGGGTGTCTATATAAGTTGGTTTGTTTTAATTAATTAATGAGGCAGAGAAAATCAAATATAGGGCAGACTTAACTATTTTTTTAAAGTAACATTAGCAACAGTGAAAAAAGATAGTGACTATATCTAGATATAATGATTGAAATAAAATAAGCATGACCAAAGAAAAACTTACTTAACAGAAAAAAAAATCCCAGTAATACTATAAAGTTAAAATATCTGAAGATTCTTTAGCTCATTTGATTAGGTTTTGTCCAGCTATAGCCTTGTTTTAGTTTCAACTTATTACATATACCATTACATTTTTGTAAGGAAATATTATACTTAAGGAGCTGAATGTGATATTGAATTATTTTTTAAAGCATGGAATTTGTCAGGTTAAAAAAACCTTTTGCTCTATTAAGTTTAACTTACAGCAAGGAGTAATTTTACATAACTGAGAAGACACTTACTCTTCCTTGTTTTAAGAAATGGATCCAGGATATAAGTTGGTAATGTACTTTTGAAAAATATCTGTGTTCTAAAAATAAGGAATTGATGCAATTCATTGCTATAGAATCTAGATTTAATAGTAAAATTAAGACCAAATTAACTTCACAGATAGTCCTCAATAAGTCTAACTGTGACTGGCAACTCTCACTAAGTGAAGGGGTTGTTAAGCAAAACATCACAGTAAGCCCCACTTAGCAACAGCCATCCTGACAGCGATCCTCAAACAAATACACCCATCTGACCGAGACTTTTGACCTTCTGCTAGCTTTCCCATTGACAATCAATGACGATCATAAGACCATGGAAAGTGGCGATAGTCATAAGTGCGAAGAAAGTCATATTTAAATCACTTTTTTCAACACAGTTGTAATTTCAAAGAATTGCTAAACAATGGTTGTTAAGTGAAAACTAATTTATATTATTTGTAGGATGGAGGAAAGTTTACTGGATACAGAATTGCCCAATTTGGCTAATTTATATGCATTCTTCCATAGTAGGCACCCATCTTGTAACAATTAATAATTTGTAATAATTAATAATAATTATTAGATATTATTAATAATTAATAACTAATAATAATATAGTTTAGAAAAAAAGGAAACAAATAGTAAATTCATTGTAGGATGATGCAACTTACATTAGATCTGTTCCCAAAAGCTGCATAAAAAGGCTGTTCACATGGACCAAATAAGTTCTTAATATCATTTAAACATTCAATTTTAAATTTCTCTGGCTTTTTTTCTATAACTTCCCTGAAAGGAGAAACACGAAATGTGATTATTTCATTTACTCATAGAATTTCTTGTGAAATATAGAAACAATTTATTTTAAATAAGTTATAAGTTATATTCTGTTGGTGATATTAGGGCCATTACAATTCTGAAAATTTAGAAGAAAATTTAATGTAACCTAAAAGGATGATAAATGCACAGGCATGTTTTTCACATGAAATAGCCAACAGAACATAAGGCAGAACAACGGAAATGCATACTGTTAGTAGAATTGCTATCCATCAAAACAGTTCAAGTTGATACTGTTAGCTGTTGATTTTTTTAAAGTTTATATTTATAAGCTGCTCAGAGCTTTCAGAAATAGAGTGGCATACAAATGAATTAATAAATATGTACATTGAGTATGTCTCTGAATTAGTTGAATGTAAATAATTTTATGCTGGCTTGCCAAGATAGTCTCTAGTTTAGAGATGTGAACTCGGACAGACTACTTATAAGCATGTTTAGCATAAAATTGAACTTTTAATTTTTGCTTGTGCATACTGGCTAAAATATGCTAAAATTGACTAGTATTGTTATTAGCAGGAAATGCTACAAGTAGCAAAGTGAGGATTAAGCCTTGAAATCTATTCTACATCTAATCCACGTCAATATTAATCATAATGCAAAAGACTGAAACCATGGTAACCAGTGGAATTCTGAATATTTGTGGTGATACCCATAACATATGAACAGCTACAAAATTCTATTATGTCAGCTACTGGCATGAATTAGAAGGAAGGTAGCTTTGTTCACAAATTAAGAGAAAAGAGTAACTGATTTGACAAATAGTGATTTGATCTTGTTGAATGGAATTGGTGAATCATGGAATTACAAATGAAAGAGGTAAAATTACATCAGAAAGTATGAACTGATGTCATCTGGGAAACCAGATAGCTGATTGAGTATTATTTTCCTTGGAATTGTAATAAGGAAAGAATCAGTCACATGTTTGGGAAAAATCATGGAACATTCTAAATAAATGCAATTCATGAAAAAAATATTTGTGTAAGTAAAATAAATAGATATGGGAACAAAATAAGAGAATATGGAAAAGGCTATTGAACCATTCAAAAACCCTGGAAGGAATGAGAATGGTGATTGTTGAAAAAAATAAGTATGCTTCAAACATATGATTTAAAAGATAAGTTTTTATAAGTCATCAATTGTAAGTAACTGAGGCAAAGGAATGAATGAATGTGTGTGTGTGTGTGTGTGTGTGTGTGTGTGTGTAGTCGCTAACTTACAATTGGGGCTGGAATTCATTGAGTGAATCAATCATTAAGTGAGATACCATGTGATCATTTTACACGACTGCACTGCAATCCTGGCATTTCCATTTGCAGTTGCTAAGCAATTTTGCAGGTTGTTACGTGGACAGAGTCCAAGAATCCCTGGGAGGTCTGGCACAGGCCACATGTAAGTTGAGGGGCCGCTGAAGTATGATGCAAAGCTGCAGCCAGTTCTGGAAGCCTCAGTCATCCCAACCTGGACCTTTAGCGTGGTAATCTGTGCTAGCTTTAGGGTGTGTAGCTTGGAAAAGATATGGAACCTGTAGCTTGGGCAAAGGTGCAAGGCTGAAAAGGCCAGTGATATGGGACTTGAGGCGGCATTTCTCAGTTGCAGCAGTGGTGCTGGGGCTGAAGTCCAGGCCTGAAGGGCAGTGGCAGCTGACTGAGGCTGCTGAAGACCCCAGATCTCTACTTCAACCCATCCCTGGCACTACTGCCAATTAGTGACGTGCTATACTGCAGAATGGCAAAATGGCATAGAACGGGGTGAGTCACAGCAGCCCTATGGCCATAAATGCAGGACAGCTGCCATGCATCTTACTTTTGATCATGCAACAGCAAGGGTGCTACAATAGCTGTAACTTCAGGCTCAGATCATAAGTCCCTTCATACGGTGCTGTTGTAATTTCAAACAGTCATTGAATGAATAAGTCAAGGATTACCTGTAAACCTAAGAGCAGGATTGACTAAATGGTTTTTAATATACAATATATGTAACAGAAACCACACATTAAAATAATGCCACTATGATCATACCAGGATAAATTACAAGAGCAATTCTTGTAGTTCCTGAAGTTGTATTGCACTACACACTAAATGATCAGAAATAAGATGTGTTTCGCTTATATACCTATGGAAGGCAGAAAACAGGCTGCTAGGTGACAACATCAAAGGACCCTTGGGTAAAATTGTTCCTTTATCGTTAACCCAATGTAAGTATCCTCTTGTCATATCTGCCATTCCAATTGCACGAGCAGAACAATACAGAAACTTATAGCCATTCCTAGGAAAAAAGGAGTGGTTAATAATATGACAATCTTGTCTGATGAAGTAGACCAGAAAACAATGAAAACTCCTCCTTTGATTGTACAGTTGCAAAGTTAAAGCAAACTTTTTTTTAATCCTTTAACCAGTAAAATAGAAACTAGCTTACTATATTAAATGGGTATCTTTGAATAACTTATATGCTTTGTTTACTCTAAAATAACTTACGTTCATTCTGAAATGCTGCAAGAAACTGAGCCTGTTGTTGTTATTGCCTTTTCTTTCAAACTTTTACAGAAGCCACTTTTTCATCAAACATGTTGCTGCTCAGTTAATTCAAAAAGAAAAAGGAATTTAAAAGTCCTCTTTTTCATATTTGCTATAAATTCTTGCATACAGAATTCATAGCAAGGCTACCTAACACAGTTCCTGAAATTCTACAAAATACAGTCAAAACATACTGATACTCCCGTATGATAATTTTGGAATGAGGAAAGAATAAATTGAATGAGATTGCACCCTGAAGTCTGGATCAGAAAAGTATGATAACCTCAGCATATAGTGATACTGTTGTGATATATGATATTCACAGCAGCGTTTACTTGTTCATATAGTATAAATGTATCATATATAATTTTCAGATTCCATGTTAGCACACAGAAGTGGAATAGAAACAGTTATAAACACAACGCAAACACACAAATTATTTTACAAACATTGATAACTTACTCATTAATAGAATGATAGAGTTTTGCAATACCCTGATGAGTCCAATCTTTGCCAAGCTGTGGTAAAATCTGCCCTAAAGCATCAGACCTAAACAAGAAACAAAGAAAAACAATTAATGGTATTAACACATATATTATCAATTCTTAACTGAATTTATTTTTCTGATTAAATCAGCAGGTCAAATAACTTCAAATACTTGAATAGAATTAAAAGAATGAGGGCAGGCAAAATAGGATATAAGGAAAGTTCTTTTCAGTAACTATTATTCAAAGTGTATCTATTGGAAACAGTTGAATTTTAACATCATTGTAGAGTCTCATCAAAAATAAAACTGTATTTTAGCTTACTTAGTTATTGTCCCATCAATATCAGAAATGATTATTTTGTTATTCCAGTTCCATAAATATATTGTCCCAGCACAACGGCAAGTTCCTTGATACTGAGTTGTAATGCTGAACACAACATCATTTGGTCCATCTCTAAGTTTCAGTTTTTCCTTTAACATGAAAAGATGTAAAAATGGTAACTAAAAATAACATAGTTTCTTTCTAAATTATTTTACATTTCAGGTAGTCTTCAACTTATGACCACAACTGAGCCCAAAATTTATTGCTAAATGAAGCAGTTTGTTAAATGAGCTTTGCCCCATTTTACGACTTTTTTTGCCACCATTAGTTAAGGACTATATGAACCCAACTTTTAAAATCTTGAGTTATGTTAGCATTATTTTTCAAACAGTGCAGGCCTTAATAACAGAACAACAATAAGATGCAAGGCATCTTAACTTTAAAAGAACATTAAAAACGGACTGATGTGCAAGAAACATTTTTTAAAATCTGTTTCTAGTTTTGTTTTAGCATAACACTGAGATAAAATTGAGATATTAGTACTAATAGTACTATTTAATTAGTACTAATTAAGTAATAATTAATAGCATTAAAATATTGTAAAATAATACATAATAAAGGTTTCCCCTGTCAAGTTGTTTCTGACTCTAGAGGGTGATGCTCATCTCCATTCCTTAGCCAAGGAAGCCAGCATTATCTAAAGAATTCCCATGGTCATGTGGCCAGAATGACTATATACCAAAATGTATGGAACGTCATTAACTTCCCACTAAAGTGGTACCTATTTATTTACTTGCATTTGCATACTTTCAAATTGCTAAGTGGGCAGGAGGTGGGGCAAGTAATGGGAGCTCACCCCATCATCCAAAGCACCCATCATGGGTGCTTGGGTCTCAAACCTGGGCTGTCAGCTTTCCAGCTGACAAGCTCAGTGTCTTTAACCGCTGAACCATCACACCCCTTAAAATAATCCATACATTATTAATATCCCAAATACATTTAAATTCTTATCAATGTTATTATTAATTTTCCAATTAAAAAACAAATTGAGAGATGCTTGAAATATACTTCCTATCAAATTTTTCTAAGTACCAAAATCCAAGTAAAGTATTTTTTGCACTATAAGATGCACTTTACCCCCACCCCAAAAAAGTGGGTGGAAATGTCTGTGTCTTATAGAACGAATGTTGCTGAAGCCCTGCCCACCTGCTGGCCCCCACCCTTGGGCCTCTGCCTCCTAGCAATTTGCCTCCTTGCAGCAAACAGCCTGGTCAGCTTCAGCATAGCCTGATTTAGCATGAGCAGCTGATTGGCGGTTGGATCAGCCTCCCAGAATACCGCCGATCAGCTGTTCCAGACTGCGGAGATTGCCGCCGCCCATTGCCACCGCTGCCTATCACCGCCGCCATGCAACCCATTTTCAGCCTCCGTGTGCTCCATTTTCCGCCTCCACATGTCCCGTTTTTGGCCTCTGTATGCTGCATTTTGGGCCTCCGCACGTCCCATTTTTGGCCTCCGTGCGTCTTGTTTTTACCCTGTTCCAGGTGGTGGGGATAGGCGGCAGCGGCCTCAATCCCCGCCACCTGGAACAGGCCAAAAATGGGATGTGCGGAGACTCAAAATGGGGCGCGCGGAGGCAGCGATAGATGGCGACAATCCCCACAGTCTGGAGCAGCTGATCAGCGGTATTCCAGGAGGCCGATCCAACCGCCAATCAGCTGTTCATGCTAAATCAGGCTGTTTGCTGCAAGGAGGCAAATGGCTGGGAGGCAGAGGCAGATTTTTTTTTCTTATTTTCTTCCCCAAAAGCTAGGTGCGTCTTATGGTCTGGAGCTAAAAAAAATACGGTAGATCTTAATAATCTCAATTGCATATCTGAGAAAAACAATAACCTAGTATAGAAAGTCTTCACTGATTTAATTATTTCATGAAAAATACACTAGCCAAGTTTTATTAAACCAGATTCATAAATATTTAATGTTGGAATAAAATAACAACTTACAATTTGATCTGAAGACAATCTAAGTGACTTTCTATACAACATTGTGTTCCCAGAGCTTGAATGTTCACGTGGAGAGGGATCTGCCATTAAGGATTGTTTCAGTTCCTGTGAACTTTCATCATCACTAGAAGATTCATCATCTGGAGACCTGAAATGACATAGATATACCAAGATGTATCAGACTTTCAGACATTTATTTAAATATATCATCTGGTAGCTTGTAATATGTAACAGCATATTTGGATCAAATATTGCAAAAGGAAGACTTTACTAATTCAAGACAAAACCAATTTAGTCACAGATTTTTTCAACATAACATGATCATTTGTTCTGAAGTAAGTTCTCAAGGATACTCCTCTAAAGTCAGTGGCTTACTTTTATAAGCTGGCTTTATAATATTACTTGAATTAAGCCTAGCTTAAATATCATTTAGTCACAAGTATTCTAGAACTTGTGCAGCTATTTAAGCTGCTTGACTAGGACCTGAGAGATCCAAATTCAAGTCATGGAAGTTAATCTTTAGTAATAACTGTTTCTCAACCACTTTTTTTACATTCTGAATTTTAGAAAAATAAAAAATGCCACAGTGGCCATAGCATTCTAGCACTTTTTTGAAACAGTAAAAAATTAAAATGGAGTATTATAATGAAATTTTCTTAGTCTATGCAGCTCAGAATTGAATACCGCATTTCAGGGTTCAGGACGGGGATTTTACAAGTATTACCAGAAGATTCCACAGACTGAGGGTAAAATCTTTTTTATGAAAGGTACTATCAATGTCGTACAATCCTTCTAAAACATCAAAACATTATGTATTTTAAAAATCCGATTTTCTAGAAAGGCAAGAGTCTTTAAGCATAAATTGATTTTCAAAATGACATACCGGTTTTCAACTTGTTCCTTTATAGTTGTTGATTGGTCATTTTTTGGAGCCTCAGATTTCCCATCCTTTGTTTCTGGAAGCTAGCATCAGAACAATATGTTAGGACCACATCATTTTGCATTGTCATCTCAACAAAAAGGTAACTGTTGCATTCTGGAATTACTTATCAATCTAGCTGCAAAAATTTGTAATAGCATCAATATTATATTTAATCGTTTGTTTAAAATCACTGCTAAACCAAGAACAAGATGCATCTTTATTCAGCAGACTCCGAAATTATAAATAATAACATACATGTGAACACAGCAAATTTTTAATTACACTGATACATATAAAAAAAGTGATATGAAAAATAGAGCAATATGGGAGAATAGATTTTATTACTAAAACAGAATTATTACCAATAGCATACTTACAGTATTGGTTGTAGGGCTAATAATTACATTTAAATAAAATATTCCAATCAAAATTAAAGCAATATAATTGATGAATAAGACCAAGCTAGCAGCTTTAGAAAACAATGCCTGCAATTGCTTATACATTTTCAAAATTTATTATTTTTTGTGTGTGTTGAAAGTTTCCTTCTTCACAGTTCTAGACTGTTGATAACACCAAAGGAAAAAATTCAAGATGTGAGATGTGGAGTGAAGATGTGGAGTAAACAGTGTTGATAACAAATGGGGGAATATGATAAAGATTCATTGTAGCATTTCTGATATTGAGTTAATTTACAGTTGTCAGCTTCAGTTAAACCTGACATATATTTTAACATTGCGAAGTGTCAGATACATTGTCAACGGTTTGAAGTGACTAATAAAGTCACTATCTTCTACCTCCCCCCCAACCTAGCATAGATCTCTGCAGCCAATATAGTTAATGACAAATAGTTTAAAATTAAATATAAACTGCATTAAATTAACATTATAGTATGTGATGCAAGTGATGCAAAGTGAATTATAAAAATAAAAATTCACTCCATACCTGAATGTCTTTAACCCACATTTCTGAACTATGAAGTATAAAACTTGGGATATAACCTCTAAACTAGTCTAGATTTACAGCTGATGTGTTTTGTTTTTTTACCTGTTTAATCAAGCTGTCCTTTTTTCGCCAGAACCACCACCTTCCAGACTTCTTTGGCATCTTATCTTTAATCCAGGATTCAATTGTTGTCTAAAGAGTTAATTTTTAATGTACATTTGCAATGTCATCTTTTGTTTTTTTGCAACATACATAACATGGTATTATGCAGATATATATTTTAATATCATTATTTGATTATGGTATATTAAACTTCCTACTTCCCATGTTTAAATCTGGAGACAATTGTATAATCTTCATGGACTCTCTTTTTCTTCCTAGAAAAAGAGAAACAGCTCCCTCTGCCTGACTCACATTCTAGTATTACATATTGCAGGATACCGGCAAATCAATGCACACTAATTTCTCATAATGTTTTCTGACTTGCAGATTATTCTTCCAGCTCACTGGAAAAAATGAAAATAAAAAATTGTTCCACACCTAAGTCCTTCGGGAATGGGCGGCATAGAAATTCAAATAAATAAATAAATAAACTTGGGGGGGGAAATGATCCAACCACATAAAAATAATGGGCAAAGATATATCAATGAATATGGCAATACCAAAACCGTCCACAACTTATCCATTAATGTCTACGCATGTACAAACGCAATTCCAAATTACAAAAAATAAAGCTGTTTTCTAAATTAACTATTATATCAGAGAAGGAATTGCAATTTTGAGGGTGACACTAATATTTCAGTGGTAACAGCAGCTCAAAGCAGGTTATATGAGGCCACCTTAGATTTTTATATTCACAACACTGTCTCAAGTGGTCCGGACTAAGAACAACTCATCTTTTCAGTTTCACAGATAAATATGGATGTGAACATAGGTCTCTTGGTAATCTTTCATATATTATTTGCATGGGCAGCCAATACAAACTGCATTGCTGAACAATGACAAAATGTGCAGGACATGTCATGACGCAAACCCTCACCTTTTGCCTTTGTTATCTATCTCTAATTACATCATGCACACCAATAACTACTCAGTTGCCATTTTTACCTTCATAGAATATCTATTTGAGTGTGTTTTCTGTCAGAGATTGTCCCTCCTGAACACTTACTTGTCACAGAACTTTGATATATTTCTGCATCTGTGACTTAATGTGAATAGTCATGGAATATTTACTGTCATTTAATTACCTGTGGTAAGCTTTTCTGGAACACCTGCAAGCTGAGAATCATGGGAGCAGCCAGTGCCCAATTATAATACCTATTGTAAACATAACAGTTTATCATTATGAATATATTACACATTCTTTGTTGTAAACAAAATGTTTTATTTCTTTTACTGTTCTCAGATTTCTGGCAAGTATAATAAAAACTGCTGCAATTCCTCATTATCTTTTCTGAATAAAGTTAAACTTTAATTTTAAATAATTTTAAGGAGTATCTAATAAAATGACAGTCACAATATCTGTCAATACAGTAAAATTAGAATAAAGTAATTTAGCAACAGAAGACTTGGATACCATTACCTGTTGTATATCTTTATTACCAAGTTAGGATTATCTATAAGACTTGGATTTTCAGCAAATTCATGATAAGTAATTATGTGTTCCATGAATTTTTCTGCAATGCAAAGATATTTCATCAATTGACTGAAATATGTTTCATCTTCTTTACAAGCAATCTCTTCATTTGGCTCCTCTTATATAATTATGCTCTTTTTGCCATAGTTATGAACACTTTGCTGTTTAATATATTTCCATTTATTTGTTATGCTGTCTATACCTGCTGCATACACTTTCTAGTACAGGGAGAAACATATATGTTCATATATAATAGCATATTTTACAGCATTATATATTTCAATTACTTCAAGGAGGTAGTAAGGAATATGTGCATATTAAAACAGTAATTAATAAAAATAATGAAGACAGCAGCAAGAAAAAGAAAGGCTGATATATTTCTTGCAACTGTAACTATTTACATTAGGTATCCTCAAACCCCGGTCTGTGGACTGGTACTGGTCCACGGTCTGTTGGAACCAGGTCGTGTAAGTAGCAGGTGAGCACGCAAAGCTCCATTTGCACAAGTGTCATGCATGCACATGAAAACATCTCCTCTCCCCCACTAGTCCACAAAGCTGGAAATGCTGGGGATTGCTGATTTACATGACTTTACTATGTTTCAAAATTAGGCAGCAAATAGACACAACTTTTGTCCATACATGGCAGAGCCTGTTTCTATCAAACCACCAATTCATTGCCCCAACTACAGGAACATAATCCATAAGACATTCATTTCTATTATAAAGACTAAAACATTCAAGGTAAAAGAACAAGGCTAATCTGATAGGAGGATTCTCTTCCTGAACATTAGAGATAAACATACAATTGAACTAGATATGGTAAATGTCTATTTCTATATACTCTATGTTTCTATCACAGGAAAATAAACAGTACAAAACAGTTCCAGTAGTAGATACAATTAGACATTTTACACATTGAGCATCTACATAAAAATTACCTTTAGAAAGAAAGCTTCTATCTTACATGTACCATACTTTTGTAGCTTCATACTGCAGATTCTTGTATTCATTTCACCTCGCCAAGTTATATAAGTAGCAATAGGATAAAAATATACCTTTAGATATCTCTCCATTTTCACTAAGACCTCCACAAAGAGATAATGTAACATCAGGCAAGTCCATGGCAGAATCAGACATACAGTCGGTACCACTATCTGCAGCAGCACTTCCAACTGATTGTGGAGATTGGGAACCAGAGAAAGTGTCAGACTCCAACCACTGTCTAGTACCTGGATCAGAATCACTAAAGAACATAAAAGAAGTCTTTTACAACCATAACAATGGTAATAATAATTCATTAAACTTGCATGCTGCCTGACTCTCAACTACAGCTCATCACACTGAAAGAAATTAAAATAAAATCAATGAAAGATAAAATAAAATTTATTTATATATAAATGTACAAAACAATAACAATACAAGTTCTAAAGCAAAAAACTTAAATATTATTTATACAGCCATTTTAAAATCATTTAGATGTTCATTACATTGTAAATTCATAGAAATTATTTTATGCAATTAAAATAAAGGCTGATCTGTTCAAACTCTTCTTGCAATGAGCGACATTCACCTATCAAGTATGGTACAAAGATTGTCATTGCATTTTATTTTCTCAGTTATTTGAGTTGTAGTATTATTTATAATCTGAACTGGAACTAAACAGAGTTAGCAGTGTTGCTAACTGATGCAATCCTAAGGTGTGACATTATGACTGTGTCAACCTATTGACAATCCCAGCATCCCCAGTTGCCATTGTTTCAGCTTCTCAGTCATGTGATTACCATTTGCAACCTCTTGCCAGCTTCCCCATTGACTTTTCTTGTTGGAATCCAGCAATGAAGGTCATAAATGGTGATCATGTGACCACACACAACATTGAAATGTTATGATTGCAGGCCTGTTGCCTAGTGCCCAAATCATAATCATGTGATCCCAAGGAAACTGCAATGGATGCAACTATAAGGACCCATCATAAGTCCTCCTCATTCATCACCAACCTAACTTTGGGCAGTCACTGAACAAGTGAATGTGTAAGATCAATTATATCTGAAGAGTCTCATAGTGAGCTATGCAATTACTAAAAAGTCAGGGAGGACATTTCCATCCTCCATATCTAATATTGTTTGTCTGAGGAACTATGATGAATTAAAAACTGATTTTACAAACTAGCCTAAGGTTTATTCATATGTATCAGGGCAATTATAAAAAGGATGTACTGTATATATTCGAGTATAAGCCTAGTTTTTCAGCTCTCGAAAAGGGCTGAGAAACCACCCTCGGCTTATACTCGAGTCAACTAATTTTCAGGGCTAAATTGATGC